>CM046442.1:9515115-9572615 GCA_025506515.1 Flaveria trinervia | reverse complement strand
CATCATTGCATTGTTAACTGATTAGATTATATGCATATATAATATGAAAACTCAATTAAACATCCATAATTAACGGTTTTTCTAGGTAGATGTAATTAATTAAGGTTAATTTGCTGTCATCTCGTCCTCGGGATTATTTTACTTTATGAGTGGGATACTGTTGTATATCTTTTGAATTTTTCATGAAGTTTGTAGCTAAAATGAATCAAATATAACTCAACTCACATTACTATGAACTTCCAAAATCAATTCATTTGAAGTGTACATTGTCTTTTCTCTCATAAGTTGTTATGGTTGTCGGTTATATGATTTATATCAATCCTTTTTGTCATTTTTAACACATTATATTTGCTCTTTTCACAAACAATTTTAAAATCACATGTATATAGATTTTTAAAATTTGGTGGTAAATTGACTCGTTTTCACTGTTGTTTTACTGGTGTTTTGTTGGTCACATGTGTGTCAAAATGGCGTACGTTTTTGCATGGAATATATAGAGAGAAACAGAAGTGTTAAAAATGCATTAAAGACAGATTGGCAGAATTGATATGGACACGATGATTATTACTCCCACTGTTTATTCTGTTGCTTTTGATGGCATAATATTGATGCTGAAAGCTATATACTACATATATAGCCTGTACTACTACTCCATATTGTTGAATTATTCATCACCTGCAAAGTTCATCATTCACTGCTTGTATACATGCAGATTACATAAATCACAAATCTAGCAACAGGTTGCTAAGTGTACTCCTATGATTCTATTGATTTTGGTTTTTTACTTTTTTCAAAAAAACGTATACGTCTGTATAAGAGCTTGTATACGACTGTATAAGAGCTTGTATACAATCGTATATGGTGTTATGAACTTGTATACGTATAAGGGTTTTTATATGCCTGTATATGACTTTTTATGAACCTGTATGACTGTATAATAAGGCTAAATTGGTGAAAACATGAGTGAAAACTCTTTTGAAACCTATATATATATAGAGGGGAGGGTTCAATGACTGTATGACTGTATAATAAGGCTAAATTGGTGAAAACATGGGTGGAGATACGTGTAACACAAACTCTTTTGAAACCTATATATATATATAGGGGAGGGTTCAATGAGAATTACATTTTTTGTGAGAACTGTAGGAACTAATCTCAGCCACTTATTTTTTATCACATGCAAATCACATGCTATTTCTTTTTTTTTTAAACATTCGTAACTTTTTTTCACGACATCATTTTCTTTTTTAAATTCATCGTAAAATTCAATATTTTTTTATCTTTCCAACGCCTACCATATTAATATACTTTTCTAAAAAAATCATACATCCGTTGTTTAGATATGTGTAAATCTAGTTATACACATGTGTAGTACTGGATTTACACATGTGTAGTACTGGATTTACACATGTGTAGTACTGGGTTTACACATGTGTAAATTCGATATTACACATGTGTAAAACGAATTTCGTTAAAAAATGAGAATTTTTTTATTTTTATAAATTTTTTTATATTTTTTTTATGAAAGAGGAAAAGTTGGGGAACATTTTTATGTTTTTATTTTTTTATTTTTATGTTATTTTTGATTTATAAATTTTTTAAATATGTTTTTGTTAATTACAATTTTACCATTAAAAACTAGTAGTTGAGATTAATGGTTCCTAAAGTTCTCAAAAAAAAATTAGTTCTTATTTGATCATTCCCCTCTATATATATATATATAGAGAGAGAGAGAGACACACACACACATGTACAACGTTTTGAACTTGTATGTGGTTGTATAAGGTCTTGTATATGCTAGTATACAACGCCCGTATTATAGGGCTACATTATGTAAAAACATTGATGGAGTACATGTAAAACAACTTGTTTGAACCCTAATAGTAATAAAAAATATTAAAATGTTTTATAATTTTCACTTTTTTCATGAGTATTTTGTTCCTCTCTTCTTTGCTCTTTGAGTCGGGGTTCTCCCTTCGAAGCAGTACGTCTTTCGATCCCATAGACCAAGAGTAAGGTTCGCATTCGTTCTAACCCTCTTCAGACTCCACTCTATCACTATGGTATGTCTTTTTGGCCTTTTTGTTATTTTTCCATGATTATTAAAATTCTCTTTTCAAAATTTCATATTGTACTTTCCAATGGAACATGAGTTTCAATAAGTTTTAAAAGAACTAGTGGAGCATGCCCAAAATGTTTACTAGCAAACCCTAAAACTTTTTTAAAAAAGTTAGTATTAGGTTTATAACTATTGAGGTAGTGGTAGCTTTGTTAAGTATTATCTTATACTTGCTCGTATATGAAAAGGACACTATTATATGTCAAGTTGAACAGTTTAATTAAGCTTCATATAGCTCATACCCAATTTGTTGCAACTTAAAAAGATGGTCTAACATAACTCATTTTGAGCATAGAATTTGATGGTTTTTCTCTTATTATTATAATAAATAAAAATCCTATAAAAACTTTAATAAGTTAAAAAAGAATAAGCCAATAGTGTGTCACTGTGTATGCTCATAGAAATAGAATAATTGTCCCTAAAAATCATAGAAATGGACAAACATATGCATGATATTTATGGAAATGAGTAGAAAGCATTACAATGATGAAATTTCCACATTTTGCCTACAAAAGTAGACGCTTGAATCATATTCATGTAATTTTTATAATTGTTTATTTTCATTATAATTATTATTATCATTATATTGTACATCATAATGAAACTTACTTTTATTTTTTATAAAAAATTAGATTTTAATAATCTAAATTGTGATATCTTTGTAGATAGTTCTTCATTTTGATCAATAACACTTGTAATTTTTATTTATATAATCTGTCTCATAATCATCGTACATTTTCGTTTTTGACCACCATGAATTGTGTTACTTCACTACTCACTCATATCTTAAGCGAAATAGAGTATAAATATATGTAGCTTATGCGAACGAGATTACCTTTAATAATGAAAGTGAAAACTAGTAAACTAGTAGTATTGTTATTCAATCATGAGTGCATTTTTACATTTTCATATCAATTACAAAAATGAAATCCCAATGCTTTAAAGTTTGGACTAATGAAATCCCATTTGTACATTTTTATACATTTTTATATCAATTACAAAAATTATTATATAAAATTTACATTTATTTTCTACATTTATTGCAGGAAAGATAGCTTCATTACCCACAGAGCCTTCTGTGATGCTTTAGCTGAAGAAACTGCCAGACTCTCAGCTGCAGCTGCTGCTGCAGCGGCTTCAATTTCAACAACCAACAACTTCCACCCCTCATCTATCAACAATGTCACACAAACCCCCTTCAACTTTCAACTTACTTCACAAAACCCCCCCTCATCCTTTTCCCATTCAATCACAACCTAAACCCAAACCCCACTTGGATCCCCACCCAAAACCCCAACCCGACCCGAATCAAACCCGAAACCATCCACCACACCCACAACCACCACCGGCTGATCTCGGCATTTTCTTTGCCGTTATACCAACCGCCGCCGACATTTCACGAGGTGAATATCGATGGCGGCCAGTGTCATCCTCCGGCGCACCTGTCTGCCACCGCCTTGCTACAGAAGGCGGCGAGAGTAGGTGCGACGGGGGATCACGTGGGATCAGCAATGAGTGGTTTGGATATGGGTGAGTTGGCTCACGTGACAACCGCCGCCGTGATCCCGCCGGGGTACCGCCACCCCATGGGTGGGGATATGTCCACGTGGCAGAAGACTGATGGTTTGACCAGGGATTTTCTTGGGTTGACCGGTGATCAAGAGGTTGACCACCATGGTGGTGGGGTCGAGGCTAACGTGAACGTGAGGAGTTTGCTAACGTACACGGGGGGTGTGGAGATTCCAGCTGAGGGATTTGGTACAAGTGTCTCGGAAGCATGGGGCAACTGTTGAAGCTGAATGTACAAGTGATCAATGCATGGTTTGGGCTACAAGGGTAGAATGGGAATACAAGAAAAGTTATCGGAAATGACGAGATTGCCCCTGAGGAAAGCAAGAAATACCCTTTTGAGCCGTATAAGTTACAAGTGTATCTCAATTTTTCACATATTTCTCATGCTTATTATTTTTGCCTTTTGTTGGGAATTTTATTGAATTTAAACATCAATTTTATTTTGTGTTTTGATATTGTGATTTGTCTTTTGATTTACATTTGATTAAAAAATCCATATATGTAACTGTAAAAGTATATATATGAGATATGTTAAAAAGAAGATAATACATCATGAATTAATAAACAAAAAACGATGAATGTAACTGTAAAAGTATATATATATTTGTCGTGAAACTAACCTAAAAGTAAGGTGATATGAGAAGAATATATATAAATAAAATATATATTTCTTTGATGGCTGTGTCACGCAAATAAAATATAATAAGTAGAAAGACCCTTTTTAGCCATGGATTTTACAAATGACCACTCTCAATCGATTAGATTTTCACATATTTTTCATGCTTGTTTTATTTGATTTTCACATATTTTGTGAATTTGTACCCATTTACTTCAAGTTATTATATTTGGTTATATAATTATAAGATAATCATCAGTCACAAATAAAAAAGAATAATACTTGATATTACATGTTATGATATTTTTTTATGAATAACCCATTACAGGATAAACGTGAAAAGGCTTACTTTTTAGTTAAAAAATTTTGGGTCTAACTACATAAAAAAAAATTTACTGAAATTAATACTTGCAATTAACAGGTCGTGTTTAGTTGACACAAAGCTTGTTTAATTTAACATGTCAAGTTATAACATGTTTTATATGTTTAACCAATATATCGACATTTCATCCTGTCTAGACCAATGTTGTCATATTCAATATGTTCAAATAAACATATTTACCAATAGAAATGCAAACACAAGTTGAATCTCCGTTGCTCGTATGATAAGAACGCACAAACGCAATTAGACTTGTATGTTTCCGTGGTCATCCAAGAACTTGAATCTTGTTTCCTTTTGCTCAGCTAATCGTGAACGATGATAAATGGCAAAAGGCCTCCCAAAGGTGTTGGTGGGCACAAGGCCGTTATGAAACCACCACAAGTACGGCAAGACTGGCATAACAAGTCAGACACAACACGATAATACACGACACAATAAGACACGATGACCTGACATGCCAAACACGAACATGACCAAAAACTTATCATGTCGTTTTTTTATAACACGAACACGGACCCGTTAATAAACATGTTACACGAAAATAACCTATTTAGAGACTTGTTTAGGAACACATGTAATATCACATATTTAAGAACACCTAAACTTAGTCGGCTACTCGACTGAACGCCTGAACTTGGTGGTAAATGTTCAATGGTGGTTGTGTAGTCGTGGATGCTCGATGGTGGTGTGGTGAAAGTTTGCTGATGGCTAGTATAGTGGTACTTGTGGATGCTCGATGGTGGTGTGGTGAAAGTTTGATGAATCGATGATGGTTGGTACCTATGGATCTCGATGATGGAGGATTGGTGGGTTTCTTACTTTTTTTGTAATTGTAAGTGACACTTGGTATGGGAGGTTGGGTAGAGTTTTGTTTTAACTTTTGAATAATATGTATATTCAATTATTTTTAAAATTAAATATTATAAACAAATCTTAACAATTTAATAGATATTAATCTGTTAAGACAAGAATTTTATTGTGTCTTCACGTGTTGATCCGTTTAAGACACAAAACCTATTCGTGTTGCGTTAACAAACCCGTGTCAGAAAGTGTAAACCCTACAAATAATGGTAACCAAGTTGGTCGTATGCACATGTCAGCTACATACCCTTAGCAAACAACTAGACACCTCCTTTATTATGCGGTGATAACTAATGTCTAGATTTTTTACAAGTCGGGAATGATAGAGAAGTGATGATTGTAGGTATAGCATTGTACTTTGATAATGAAAAGGATGAATCGGATGGGCGACCAACTATGAGGATAAACAAGATTTTTGGAACATTGATATAGTCGTATTCAAGGCGGGTGAAGAGGGTCTGTCTGTTGACACTCGTGTGGCCAAAATTTCCCTGGGTTTGTTTTTAAGAATTAAATCCCTAATTGTAATTGTAATAAATGAAGGGAAGTAAGAGACAATGAGTTCAAGGGAGTTGATTTGTTTCAAATTGGTAGTGATAATAATAATATATATATATATATAAATACATATAAAGATATTAATAAATAATAAGACTTCATGTGACATAATTTCGTAAAATTATTAGTTATTAAGTACCCCAACTCCCCAAGAACATTTGTTGCAAATGCATTCCAAAAGAACAGGAGAATGTCCTTCACTAGTCTTGTTGAGATACTTGAGGGTATATGCTGCTTTTTCAAATCATACAAAAACAACCACAGGTCCACAACCATGTAGTATTGTTATTGACATTATGTTAAACAATTGGTTTAAAAATGAACAAAAAAAATAACTTATACAAGTACAAGAATATCATTTTTACATTTCATTGATGTTTTGATTTGAAAATTTTTAAGTAAAAGGGTATACTCATTTAGAAGTAACGAAGTTTCTTGTTCAGATAAAGTTACTCACTATGTTTGTAACTACAAAACCACTCAAAGTTTCAGTATTGTTCCATTGTTATAATTTTAATACATGTAACCTTTCTTTAAACTAAGTGATCTAAATGGAACATATGGTAACTGTGAAGAAAGATAATTTCACTAAATAATAACCAAATTCCAGGAAAATTAATTACTAGATAATAATCAAGTATCATATATATTCCATTGAAATCACTTAATTAAAAAAAAAAACATTCTTTAAACAGCTGTATAGACGTTTTAAATAAACAGTTTGAAGCAGTTATCACGAACCATATGATAATAAACAGATAAACAGTTTTAAAATTGCAAACTACAGAATCAACAAGTGAAATGAAAATGAAATTGATATGCAGATAAATTAAAAGTAACTTAACCTTTTATAAAGGCTAAGGTAAGATAAAAATACCTGTGGTAAGCGTGAGCATGCAAAGGAACTAAGTGGTGGTCCGGTGAGAGGCTACAAGATCAAAAGGATAACAGAAAAAAAAGCAGAGAGAATTAAAGAAATATGAGAATTTACCAAAATGTCAACGGCCACTCAAGACTTTGAAACTTCTTTACATCACAAATTCTTTCTTAAATTCCGTGCACTTGGAGTGCACAGCAGTGTGACCCACAAAACATTCGTCTTGTAATGGAATACGATACCATTTTACGTGGAGTAGGCGTGTCAGATTGTCATTTTCGGCTCTCCCTGTGCGACTGTGCTGTAACACAACTGGATATAGTTATACACTGTGAATGTTATACATCCATGGACCATGGTCATTAGGAGTTCTGCAGAGAAAGAAAGACGATGATAAACCTAGAGGTGGCTGTTTTGACCCATTTGCTGACAATGGGTTGATTTAGGTGAATATGCTATTTGCGGGTCAAATATTCAAAATAAATAATCAAAAAGAAATGAGGAAAATGGGTCTAGAGTCTTTTGGTTCCAAAGTGTATTTTTAATGCATAAAAGCCTCCTACGCCATGCTATTTAAAAGAATAAAATTGTTGTTGAAGTAATGTAACTCTTTTAATCATATCTCAAAGGACCAACTTTAGAGCAACAGGTAAGGTAATTGCCTAGTGACTTTGGGGTAACGGGTTCAAGCCGGGTACGTCTTTTTTATCATATCTCACACTACAAATAATATTCAAAAAGAACTGGAAGTTTTGCACACGATGTTTTGGGTCAACCCTTTATGAGAGCAGCTTCTCTAACTTTTGGGGTCGAGGAAAGGTTTGCTCTCATCTCACCCTACCAGACAATACTAATAGCTTTGCTATTCGTGGGATTTACCGGGTATGTTTATTTCTTTGTTTGTTTGGTTGTTTTGGGTCAACCCAATCCGACCCAACCCGTTTTCAGAAAATGGTGCAAAAGATTAGCATATTGAGGGTGGAATAGTGGTCCTATGAGAAGTTAAAGAAAGTAGGATGTGGGTTTCATGAGACATGCAAAGCTTTTAGAAAGTATCATATGTTATTTTAAGGTACATTACATACTATCTGCCTACAATAAAAGACTGTATATCAACCAGACAAACCAAAAGTTTCATGTACTCTTTCCTTCTTTCTTTATGTAACAAAACTTGCACATCATTTCATTCTTCAAGATGGAATCTCATCTCCACAATTTCTACTTTTTTTCTACCTCCCAATCCCAATAATTACCAACTGCTTTTCTCTTTACCTCTGATGCTGGAAATTCCTCTTCTTTTTCTTTTTTTTTATCTTTTTTTTGCAAATTTCACAACTTTAAGTATTTTAATTCTGATTTATGTGTAATTTCAACAGAATGACTACATACAGGAAGTAGTTGCAAAAAGAAAAGTTAAAGAGGAATATTAAGCAAGACGACCCACCATAAAAGACAGGAAAATGACAAGTGGCCAAGTGCAGTGAGAGTAAATGTGTCCTGATTCATTCAGAGGTATTTATATTTTCAAGTCATCATATACTCAATCAACAAAAAAGTAAGCTGATTATTGAAATTTGAAGTTGCAGTAAACAGTAGTGCTCGAGTGAAATGATTATGATTTTCTAATTAGTTGGGGAAAATATATTATATGGATTTAGAGTAGCATGTAAGAAGTTTTCTATAATTTTGATTATTGAGATGGATGTAATATTATATACCTATCCCTAGCTTCAAACAACTAATTACCTGATACTTCAGATTGCAATAATCACTAGGAAGACATATTAAACACCCGATAGGACTGGTAGGAATGTATATACTTAAGGTAGCTCATGTTAAATTTTGAGGTGAACTTATATAATGCAAACATGTGTGCATTATAGATGCAAGGTAAAAATCTGTCAATAAGTTTGGTAGATCATGAACCAGATTGTGATCCATTTAAACCATTGAATCGCATGAATAGATAACCAAATCCAAACCACAAAACATTATTCTAACAAGTTTAACGAACTTAAATAACTAATACAAAACAAAGTGGTTGACCAACTTTCATGGGGTCACGCAATAATCCAGGAACCCTATAAACTAAATAATAATCTCACCAAAAAACTTTTATCCATAACTAATGATTTTCTCAATCCCCTATTATAGGGAATGGGTGATTCCTTATCAGCAAAACCAATAAAATGGCCCAAGGCCTACTACTAAATCCTACTTAATAATAAAACATTACCATTTGTCAAACTAATTGGCACCTTGTCTTTTGCAATTACCAATCTCAATCATATATTCAGTAAAAGCTTTCTAAGAAGACATCTATTTTATGATCATCGTATGTTATGTCTAAAAATCAAGTAGCTTCCAAATTAGGAACAATATACTACAATATCCATTAATGCATAAAACAAAATTCTGTCCCTATAAATCTAATATAATCCAGAATTCCAATGTATCATCAATCATGAGTTGTGAAAAAAGAGAAGAATATAGCCAGTCAAAAGTACAAAAAATGTATAGGAATGATATGAAACTAAATCTAGTCTCCGAGAACAAAAGGCTTACACATGTGAGAATCGATTTGCATCTTGAGACCACTAGAGGGACCAATTTCTTTAAAGAAGTCGATATCAATAGATGTCATATTCCACTTATGAATTCTGGGCCAGTGAACTTTAACTCTAAAAGCTCGCTCCAATGAGTACTTGAATCTTGAATGTCTGCCACAAGATATAAAGCATGTTAAAATGTGTTCTGAACGTGTAGAATAAAGCCTGTATGATCAAGACTGCTTTGAATTCAATGATGATTTGCTTTTCATAAACTCAGAAACATTTTGCTGAAGTGCATGAACTGTAGTGTGGATTGTGTATGAAGTTGAATAGAAATACACATGAGGCCATATGTTTTTGCTATTGGTATAGCTTAGAAGTCTTATTGATAGAGAAAAATGAAAATATGGAGGTAAAACAGAAAAATAAAGCTAAAAGTCCAAAAGGATAAGTCACTGCATTTGAACAGATACTTATGAAATGGAAAAAATGACCAGCTACAAATTTCAGTCGGCTAAACGATCAGAATGAGCAAGCATTACAAAGTCAAATTCTTTTAACCAATAAGAAAATACAAGTTTGCGTTGAAACTGGTAGTTTTAAAGTGCAGGTCAAACGAGTCGGACTATGTTAGATTGCCTCTTAAAACACCCTTTTGTGCACTCTTTTAGAAAAAAATTGTAAACAAAATATGTTGTAGATATGATTATAAGATTTATATTAGTAATAATCTAAGTTTTATGAGTAAAAGAATTTCTGAGATTATAATGATTAAAAAGTACACTTTGGCAACTTTGACCCATTCCTTTTTATCTAACTTTGTTTGTTTAACCCATTTGATAAATAACGTAACTTTCATGGGTTATTTTCAAACTCAATGTGCATGACTATCATGGTTTTCTTGTTTAGTTGAAGTCATAGTTTGAAGGTGTAAGGAAGAGTCTACAAGTCCAATATGGAAACAATGCACAAACAGTATGATCAAGAGAAAACGAAAAGTACAAAATCAAGTTAAGTTTTCTTGAACTTCTATTAAAATTAATCGAAGATAATTACCTGAAAATGAATGCCAACCAACAGGTTTGAAAATTAAACAAAATGCAACACAGGAATTGACAACATACCATGTATTTCAAAGATTTTGTTGTGTCTAGCATGCAAAATTCTTTCTAAGAAGTGCATTCATGAAATAGAGCTGTTCACCAAATATATTATAAAATGTGTGCTAGAGTTCAGTTCTTGTAAGCATAAGAATCAGGACAAAAGCAATGTCGGACCTTATCTACAAGGAAACAAAATTCCAAAAGGTTGAATGAAGACAAACTTCTTTGTTACTAAATCTACAGAACCATTAATGTAGCATCTTTGTTACTAATATTAAAAAAAACAAAGCATCATCTGGCAGCATACATGTTGAAGGGGCATATTATTTACTCTATTTATCAAGCAGAATGACAAAAACACAAACCAACAAATTATGGCCGATAAGATCATGAAGTCATGAGTATGCAAAGGAAAATTATCTGAAAGATAAGTGGATCAATGGCCCAGAAAATACTAGCACTGGATCATATTCCATGTGATACCAGACCAAGTTCACTATATTCTTGGGCAGTTGAGCTTCACTTCTCAAATAAGGATTTAGTAGTGTGCCTTTAATCGTTTTAACAGCTACAGTTTAGTGGTAAGGTATAACTTATACCATATAAATAATAGGATTACCCAAATCATTAGACAGACAAAATTCTGTTTCAGTGAGATTATTACTAGATTTTATGTTTATGGGTCAGGCACCTGAAAGTAACTCAACTGGCGTTATTTTATTATTAGTTATTTTCTTTCAACAAAGGTGTGCGGGTCCTATTAGTTGCACTGCCCCTGCTAATTTTATTTTTTTTAAATCAGCAAGATATATTGGAGAAAACAAAGGGTGAGGTCCTTATCAACACAATGATCATTTTGGTTATTAATCACAAAGAAAGTTTGAATGCGTCCATAAAGTTTCCCGTTCCTCTTGAAATATTTCTAATTTTGATAAAATTTATCGGGTTATGTAGAGAATTCAAAACACTCTGTTATTTACAGATGATAGTGAGCACAGTAAAGGGATTTTGAAAATGACGACTTGCATCAATAAATATGAAAATTTTTGCCCCTTCAAGAGAAGAGGGTATCAACAAACATAAAAATTGTTAAAAATTGCTCTCTAGTTTCTAAACAGTCTATTTTTTTATGTAAGCACATTTTATGCTGTTCCCGAACCATTATGTTACACAGTTTAAAAATTGGACTTCATTAATGAACTCAATGGGTTTGTATATCAGCTCCAAAGTTGAATGTATGGATAGTTAGTTTGCTTTACAATTAACATATATAATAATCTTTTCCTTCTGTTTATTCCACTTCTAACTTCTCCAATTTGACCCTAAGTCCCTAAATAATCAGAAAATCATAATAACATTTTTCCAATAACGCAAAGCCGAAATACTTCACTCTAGACACATATCTGGCCATGTTTTACGGGGCGTGAGTGAGAGGGCATGAGCTGCCACCTCAACCCGTCACGAGAGGGAGCACAGCACTCCCGGGGCATGAGTGAGGACGCCTCCATGAGGCTGCTCACGAGCCTAGGGCGGGGAAGATAACTTTTATTTTTCTTTTCATCCACCTCATCATCTCTTTTAACATTAAGTCACACATTCACACAAATGCCATTACACATAGCCTTATAAGTTATAACTAACCTGCTAGTGGTTATTTATAACTGAATCAATTTCCCTTTTCCTAATGATCACCTGCTACAATGGTCAATGGTGCTAAACTGTCAAGACAGTTAGGAAATAACAGTGGATGCATACAGATTGTTAAACCCTAAACCCCAATTCGATTGTTAATTTTTCGCTACCATTATTGAATGAATGTTTGAAACTTTAACATATCAGTGCATTAAGTTCTCATATAAGAAGATTATGTACCCTAATTCGTCATCAAAACAACATCACTCATGCATAAATGTGTAGTCATCACACATTACACTCTTGAAAATTGTTCGTGTATACCTGATCAATTTGACGACAAACTCTGCAAGTGATCATAGTCCCTGGTGAAGAGATTTCGCACGTATTTGATTTCAATATGGTGTGGGTATGGTAGTTAGGGTTTATCGTTTGTGGCAATTTCGCACGATCAATTCCATTTCAATCTGGCAATTTGGTTTCAATTTTTAGAATTTGCAAGTTTGTGGGTGTTGTTATTGAAAAAATAATAATTTTTAAAAAAAAGATAAGTTATAAAAATATGTTATGATGGAAAAAGAGTTTTTCAAAAGTTAAAAGGAGGTGTAAATAGAGAATCCCAAACATGACTAAAACAAAATTATATTTTTTTTTATATTGTAATAAATGTACCGTTAATTAACTAGTGACAACTATAATTTTTATTTTTGTTACCAGTATAATTTTAATAGATTATATATTTATGATTGATTTGTTTTTGTTTCCTGCTTCATTTTATTTGTATGTTTTTTCATTTTATTTATAATTATTATATGAGTAAAATCAGGGTGAAAATCAAATGTAAATATTTGATAATCAAGTGTAAATATTTGATCATATATTTACTATATGGTCTTTTGCTTTTAAAGTTTAACTTTAGGATTCACAGTTTGATGAGCTTTAATTTTTTTACGACAAATGTACAACTCTGTTTCAGATGATAAGTGTTATCTTTAACGAGTCCATTTATTCGTTTTGTAACCGAAACCGCATCTGTAACCCTTTCAGAAGAACACTTGCAACTGAAAAAACTTCATTTATCAAGGTGAGCATTGCAATGAGCAAAGTCAAACCCAAAATCACTTTTTCCTAATTATCTTGATTAACTCAACTTAACCACGCGGGTAACAGCTACAAGGGGTTTGGTTGCTAAAATATCAATTTGATATCTAGGTGATATGTTCCGATTGCTTTTCATTTTCCATTTAGGACTCCATAGTTGGGCCTGACTAGCGGGCCAGCCCAACGTTTTCTTCCTTCGGCTCATAATAATTCACAATATGATAACAATTGTTTGGTATTTAGGTTGGAATAAAATTTCAAAGATTAGTTTTTCTAAATAATAGTGTAATTGGCGTAGTCTCATTATGATTATAACTAGGTGGTGGTGATAATAGCGTGTTTATGACAACTCTTTTGTGGATATCAAAATGTAGATAAAAAAGGAACATTGTAACGGTACATCTGAACATGAAGATAAAGTTATGCTGCTATAAATTATTAAAAATATAACTGCATAAATAAATTTAAAACTAAGGTAAGCAATCTAGTAATAGATACTTTGTGAAATTGTGAGTTTGTGTCATGAAAAAGTGTTTGGGCTCATTTAGCCCACTACAAGCTTGCAA
The DNA here is from genome assembly GCA_025506515.1 of Flaveria trinervia. Lineage (NCBI taxonomy): Eukaryota > Viridiplantae > Streptophyta > Magnoliopsida > Asterales > Asteraceae > Flaveria > Flaveria trinervia. Next base: position 9,558,676 of record CM046442.1, on the reverse strand, counting down.
CTGAAGATGAGGAATTATAGTTCCAAGTAAAAGAGCGATATCTATTCACAACTATGTTAGTCCCGGTGTAATATAAGGATTTCTCGTGTAATACGCGGATTGAATAAATAAAATATTAAATAATTATTAATAAAAACTTATGCATTATAAATCATGCTTGAAGACAATGTTGTAAAAATCGGCCTAGGCGGCCGATCAATCGGTAGTCGGCCCATTACCTTGTCGATTTCAGCTAATTCCTACCAAAGATCAGTAGTCGGTCCTAGGCGGCACTAGTCAGTACTAATCGGTAGTAAGCGCTAGTAATCGGATCATTTTTCCTAGGCGGTCAAAGTCGGTCAACTGTGTTTCTTTCTACATTTTGTCAAAATTAGACCTAGCCGGTCCTAAGTGACCAGAAACCATTGGTTTCGACAACTATCCAGCTAGATTCAGGCGAATTTCCGGCCAGATTCCTGTGAAATGCAAATTTTCTAGCAGAAAAACATGAAATTTCAGGCCAAATGTGGTGTATATATATCTGAACACTTGTATCAAATTACATGTAAAAATGTGTGTTTCTATATATAAAACGGATATATATATATATATAGAATATATATATATATATATATATATATATATAATATATATATATATATATATATGATCCAGCCTTTTCTTAGCTTCGGTAGTGAATCACCTACTAAAAAAAGGGACAGGCCCGCACGCCTTATTTGAGACTACTAAGGCAGGTGGTGGACTCTTTTATTAGGGAGGGAAGAAGGGCCTAAGCACAGCAGATGTCGTACACTTGAGTGGAAAAGGAAAGCGAGACCTTACCTCTTTTTCCAGGCTTGTTCGGACATACGGTTCCCCCAAAGATCAAGTTGATGAGCCGTGTGACGGGAAACCTTCCTGCACGGTTCGGAGAGCACTGAATTATAATGAGAGGTTCACCACCACATCATTGCATGCAAGGGGAGCTCGCTCGATTCGCAGATTGTTCCGACTAGTAATTCATTTCTGACGCCGTGTTCGATAGCCCGACCGTAGTGATGTTAATTGCGGTTACATCCATAAGTAGCTTGGTCCATCTTTATTCCATTTCATATATGTCTGAGGATCCGCATAGCCCTCGATTTATGTGTTATTTATCCATTCCTACTTTTTTATACCAATGTTGGTGACTGAAAATAACTCTCTTCAATTATTCCTGGAATGGGAGGGAGTAGGTCTTGCTTCATATTTGTTAATTCATTTCTAGTTTACACGACTTCAGGCAGATAAAGCAGCTATAAAAGTCAATCGAGTAGGTGATTTTACCGCCCGACTAGCGTCTAGCGATTTTTACAACATTGCTTGAAGATAAAAATGCGTATAATTACGCATAAATAACTATTTTAAGTAAATAAACAATAATGCATTTTTCTTAAACTTTTGTTTTTATAAAAAAAATTATGATTTTCAATATTTTGTTTTAAGGAAATGTTTTTTTTTATTTTGTTGTATTATGTTTTTATAAATTTTTTGTTTTAAAAAACTATGTTTTTAATAAAGAAATAGGTTTTTAATTTATTAAATTATACATTTTTTAATTTGAAAATGGTGTGAGTATTATATTATTATTCAATATTATAATTAATAATATAGAAAAATATGAAAGTAAGTATAATGAGGTTTACGATTATTTAATGCTTATTTTGTTTTTTATATATACATAGATAGGCTAAAAACTCATTAAATAAATAGATTAAATTTTACTGTAAAATAATACGTAAAATGAACATGAATAGTTACAGTATAATATTTTAATGTAAAATATAATTAAAATTATATATGTGTAATAGTTAAAGAAATAAAGCAATTATATCATTTTTAACTCTCTTGTGTAAATAGTTTAATTTAAAAATATTTTTATAAAAAATTAGTTTTTATGAAAATTCTCATTTGTAGTTATTCTGTTTGTTTTAAAAAGACTGTTTTAAAACAAAAACGATTTAAAACATATTGCTAAAAATGTTTAGTGTTTTAAAAAATTTTATATTATATAAAACTTTAGGTTTTTGTTATTTGGGTTTTAATTAAAATATATGATTTCTAATTTCTTTATTAAAATCTATTTAAAAAAGATAGTTTGATTTTAAAAAAATTAAATAAAAGAGAGAAACATAGCAATTAATATAATTTATATTTAATAAAAGAGAAAATTTTGTAAAAGTATTTAAATTACTATAATACCTTTTTTAAAAGAAAATTAATATGTGGATATCTAGAAAAATGACAAGTGTAAAAAACATGTCTTAAGACATAGAAAAGTGGCAAAAAAAACTTTTGTTTATTAAAGGTTATAGATGTTTAGAAAGATGACAAGTGTAAAAAACATGTCTTAAGATATGGAAAAGTGGCAAAAAAAAATTTTGCTTTATTAGAGGTTATAAATTAGTCTTAACGTACATGGTAAGTTTATTATTTTATGGCTTTGAAACTTATGTGTTCAAGTCATGAAAACAACATCCTGCATAAAGTATAAGATAAAGATGTGTACACGTATCATCAAGTGATCTGATCCCTACATTCAAAAATCCCGGAATGATAATAAATTTGATTTAGAAATTAGAACAACACATATTTAGGTTTTTGTGAAAGCCTAGTGGTTTTTAGGTTGGCTTTAGCTTGCATTTGTTTTTAGGACCTTCGCTAGTTGAGATAGCAGAGGTCATAGTCACCGTCGGGAGTAGGTTTAAATTAAATAGTTTAAGCCAAAGTTGGTTTCTAATAAAGTATTTGTAGACGCTTATGACTGACAACTCTATTAATAATCAATTAACAGTTATACGTCTTCAGTTAATAAATGTCATGTTTCGACCATATCTAAAGTATTCATTTGGTTAGTTTTAGTACATTTTTTCATAACAGATTTTCACATCTCTCTTTTGATTTCTCTGTGAAATCATCCGTTACATATTCATGTGTATTAACGAAACAATTCAATCAAAATATTATTACGATTTTGGAGATATCAAAGTTCACGAATTACAAAACCTACAATTACCTCTATAACAATTTTGAATTCAGAACTATACATTTGCTATAACAAAATCCATGTCATTTTTTAATAAAAACTTTGACTTATTTCTAACAATAACTTATTTAAATATTTAGTTAAGAATTTAATCGTGGATGTATGATTCCTTCAAATATCAAAATGCTGAAATAATAAATGCAACAACATTAGTTAAGAATTTATTTTATTTGATGTACGTGAATAGATGCTGTCGATCGTGAACATGTCGAAGGAATCATACATCCACGATTTAGGGTCTCATGAATTTACAGTATCAGTCCTCTAACTTTTCTATATTCACACTCTAATGCTTAAGGTTATAGTGTTGTACACTTTCAACTAAGTGGATGTTACGCGTCTTTTTGAACTAAAAAGTTATAGATTTATATTTATTTAGTCGCCTATTAATTATATTTTATATACAATTAAGTTCAATTAACTAAAATAAATTGATTAAATGTTGTTTACGATCTTTTAGTATGAACTAACTTATGAGTTGAGAACCGCGAGGATCGTATAAACACTTATACATGGTGCGGGTTAGATATGATAGACAAGAAAATATAACTGATTATATGATTATAGAATCATCTTATGTAGCATTTATACATATTGTTAGTTAATATGTGCATGTGTTTATACTGTCTTTATAGTGCTTTTCTTAAAATTAATTACATTTGTATACACTTATTTTTCATCTATATAGTTTTAAACAGTTTCTATTTTTATTTTGAAAATTCACTTGATACAATTATATTATTTAGGATCAATTGCATATATACCTTTGTAAACATATTTTAAATGTATATATACCCAAGCAAAAACTTTAATAACATGTATACCCAATTTATTGTTATGACAATATTACCCTTCCCAAAAAATTAATAAGAACTTACATATGAATATATATGTCATTAAAAAGTTTTAGAGGGAGGCATTTATAAGATTGGTAAGGGAAAATTTGTCAATTATAAAGTTTTAGTAAAAATAAGGGCAAATTAATTATTATATAAACCACATTTAATGAAAATGAGTAAATTTATCAATTATGAGGTTTTGTAAAGTGATATATGCATTTAAAATATTTGCTTGGGTATATATGAAATTAAAGAGTTTTAAAGGATGAAATATGTTTTTAACCCTATTTCTTAATATCTTTAACTAAACTATTTGATTTTTGTATATTTTTAAGCGGTTCTTTTTATGTGTTAAAATTCACTTGATGCAATTTTATTTTTGTAAACATCTCTAACTAAACTACTTAATTTAATAAAGATTAAATAAGATTTTGTGTTTTATTAATTGAAAAATAATAAATTAATCAAGGGTTCCATGACACCGTAAATCACGTTGCCAAATGAAAAAGGACAACGTTAACATCAACTCTCGCCTGCTCAAGTCATGCTAGTGGGATAATAACTTTCCTTTTGGTGTTTTAGGTCAAAATAATTATTTTATTATATTTTGTTTATATTTATTTAAAAGAATTTTAGATCAGCGAACACCCACGTTCTACTCATTTCATTTTTAAAATGATCACATCTTTACTTTAAGTGATATAAACTAGGGTTGTTCAAAGTGATTGATGATCGTTCGAATTTTGTTCGAAAAATACTCGTTCGAACTTATGCTCGCTTGTAAACGAGTCGAGCACGAGCAAAGGTCCGCTCGACTTGATTCGGCTTGAATTATTATTTTATATAATATAAATTTAAAGATAGCACTATAGTATATTTAGCCCACTATATATACAAAGATATAACTATATAGGGAAAACTTCACATAATAGTAAGCAAGATTTAAAAACCTTACAATTAGATCACTCAAAATTTTTTTTTGTTTTAATACAATCATTAAAGTTTTAAGAGTGTTCCAATTGAGTCACTAATACTTTTATTTGTTCGAGTGAGGTAATTAAAATTTTAGGAGTGTTATAATCAAGTCACTCGTATATTTTTTAATTGTTTTAAATAATCCACAAAAATTTTAAAATAATTCATTTTTTATAAAATATTGTTAACTTTATAAAAAACTTCAATTTTTTATATTTTTTACAACTTATGAATGACCTAATTAGAACAATCTTGAAACTTTAATAATCTTATTGGGACAAAAATTTTACGAGTGACCTGATTGGAACAAAAATCTTTATGAGTGACATAATTAGAACAGTTCTAAAACTTAATTACTACTTTACAAAGTTACCCAAATTATATATGTACGCATACCAGACCAATTAACCTAATAAAAAACTTAACACTAAGCATAAAAGTAAAATCTTAAGCCGCTTATACACAGTTTTTAACATCGCTCTTATTCTTAGTCGATTGTCTCTTACTCTCACCGTTATCATTCTCTTCAATATGTTCACCACCTCATCGGTTACAATCTTAGTCTTATCGTCAACCACAACGTATTTGTTAATTATAAAAATGTAATGTTACGAAATGTGACTGTTATTTAAACCATTAAATCTTAATAGCAACATTGTCACCGTCTCTCGTTGCAATATAATCAGATGCTACACTAGATAGCTGGGTTATACAGATTGTTTACCGCTCATTTACGTTTGCTTGATGCTCGATTGGAAAATTCACACTCGAAAAATGCTCATTTGATTTTCCGTTTGGTTGTAAATGAGTCATTGGCTCGGTTCGGTTTGAAAACGAGACAAGCACGAGCAAATGTCCGCTCTGTTAGACTCGGCTCGTGAATAAAGGTATACCGCCATGATATCCCTTAGTAACATTTTTAAAAAATATATCTTTATTAACAATGTCAGGGTTCTTAACCAATACACATGTTGTTAGTTAACTAAATACATTAACCTTAATTAACGACAAGTATAGGTATATCAACTGCAGTACTTAGTCAAGTACTTAGTCAAGTCTTCTTATTGTCCTTGTATAGTTGTGTGGTCTAGCATCTTTATATTGTAATAACCATTACATGTCATATTTACCATATTAGAGATAATCGCGTAGCACACATATCAAACATGAAAATAAATTGTTCAACTATTTATATATCATGCATATAATATTTTTAATGTTTATATGAACCAATAATGAAAAATAATAGAGTATGGCCTCCTAATTTTAGTTATTTTTAAAAACTTAAAAACATAAATAATATAGTTTTTATTAAACAGGTTTTATTGTATCATAGGCAGATAAAAAACTTCAGCCTACATGTATGAGTAGGAGTAATCAACTGGATGCAACGATTTAATCATATCTAAATAGCTAAAGTCTACTGGATTCAATTAGTTACAAAAAAATATATAAAAACCATCTAAGAGCATTCACAACTCATTCTTTAAAATTATGTAGGTGAGAGTTCTTAAATTATATGGAATTATTTAAGTTGTTATGAGTGAAAGAAAAAAAAATATTACTGTTCATCTGTAAATTAAAAGATTCATTGTTCAACTCTTATAATTTTTTTAGTATTTTTAAAAGTTGTTATGAGTGGAGGATAAAAAAAAGGTTGCGAAAAAGATATAAAAGTATATTATTTAATTGAAAGTGAGAGAAAAGGTAGTGATTTTTAGTGTAATTATAATGTTTAATTACACGGGTGGTTTCTATGGTTAGGCCCGATTTCACTTTTGGTCCTTAACTCTCTGAAATTACAAAGTTAGTCAAATACTTTGCGTAAACGTAACAATGATGGTCCCTGAAGCGGATGAATGTTGATTATTGTTGTTAAGTGCGTGTAAAATGACAAAAATACCCATTTTCACTTTTCTTCTTGTCCATCAACCACCACCCCCACCATCTCATCCACTGTCACTACCAGTACCACCTTCAACCACCACCACCACCACCTTCCTTAACCTTCAACCACCTCCATCTTCAACTTTCAACCGCCACCAACACCATCACCTTCAACCTTCAATCCCCTACCACCTTCAACCACCACCACCACCCTCAACCTTCAATCACCACCATCTTCAACCTTCAACCACCACCACCACCACCACTATCTTCAACCTTCAACCACCACCGTCACCACCTTTAACCGTCAATCCCCCACCACCTACAACCTTCAACCATGACCACCTCCAACGATGTTCACATCCATCATCGATCCTCAACGTCCGGCGACCCTCCACCTCTATCATCGACATCAGATATGATGGTTGTTAATGCGATTAAGATCTGCTCAACTTCTGTCACCACCATCGCCATAAACGTCACCATCTCTAGAGATGGTGGGTTTCGTTGCAGCGGTAGGTCGCCAGAGTTAGAGGGCTGGTGGAATCAATTTGTAACATCTGTTTATTTTCAAAATATAAACCCAAACCCAAACCCGTTTGAACCAATCTTGTAAATCAAATTCATTATTTAGTTATTTTATTTATTTATATGTTCTAAAACAATAAATATGTCACTTAATCAATTTAACTTAATTTTATAATTTATAACATAATTTTATAAATGTTAAAAGGTTAATATCTATAATATTTTAAAATATTCAACTAAAATAAATAATCAAATTACAAGTTATTGTGAGATTTATAAAGTTTATAAAGATTTAATATAAAAAAGTTGTAATTAGAGTCTTCATAAATTTAGAGTTTTAATTGTAATTATTCTTCTATTTATTTAAAGTATTTTATTTTATATATATTCCAAATTCTAATCATAACCCCATTTTAAAAGATTTTTAACTCATCATTAATATAATTCATAACCTCCTTCTAATCTCAACTATAAAAACAAGGTTTAGGCCTTATTTTTCAGTTGCTCATTCTCTAAAAATCTCATTAACGGACATTTCTTTCATCATTTGGTTTTGATCAATTTCAAGAATTTTATTTTACAAGTAATTTTAATAAGTTTCAAATACTACGGTAACCTTATATTGCTTTTATACCATGTATTTCTATAATTTCAAGAATTTTCTTTTACAAGTAATTTTAAGAAATTTCAAGAAATTTTAAGAAGTTTCAAATACTAAGGTTATTAATATCTATAATATTTTCAATTATTCGCATGACTTTATGTTCTTATTTTTATTATTTCTTCTACCAAATCTCTTTTAGTTTAATCATTATCATTTGATCATAACCTTTTAACATTCATTAACCTTATAACAATCACTAACATTCATAAATCAAGTTAACAACACACTAACGTAAACAAAAAATCTCGTTTGCGTATGGACGGATATGCCGCCGCATTTGGTTATTCCACAAGATTATTTTTCTAAACGATGGCTATACAAAACTATGTGTTCTTGATATGAACGGGAACAGTAAGCTTGGATCTTAGGATTCATATTAATGATAATAAAACTTGAATGGTTAGATGCCAAAATAATAATAATGATGAAGATGATGGACACACTATGTTTAATGTTTGATGTTTATTGCTTTGATGTTGAAATCATCATACATGGAGGATGATGATATAATGATATTATTGATGGAATTAATTCCCACCCTTTATGGAGAATTATTCACCTTTACATGAATGATATATGTTGCTATTTATACTAATCTAGCAATTACAATAATTACAAAATAAACCCTAGACTAATAATTTTATTGCTTTTGTTCTTCAAGTCTTCAACTTCAATAATATTGGAAATCTTCAATTTCTTCTTAGGTAGAATACCCAACAAAAACTCTTGGAATATTTTTTATATAACTCAAATGAGTCTAATATATAATATATCGACATAATAAAATTATTTGACCCGTTTCATGCTTTAGCCCTTTTAAAAGTGCACATAAGTGTCTTACTACATATTTGGCAGAATATAGTCTGACTTAAACTAACCATAACTTGGTCATAACAAACTAAATTTGAGTAAACTCAGACTCCAATATTAAGTTCATCAAATAACCTTTTCAACGACAATTTATAGGTCTAAAAACTCAACCGGAAGTGCGCATTTCAACACCTTTTGTCTTGTGCTGCTTTTTGACTTATTTACGGGTCTTTACATTAAAATGTTTTTAAACGAAAGTTGTCCGGAAGACTCTGAACTAGTCAACTATAATTTTATGAAATTATTTTCTATTTTTAAAATCTATTCAACACGTATCAAACTTCTGTCGAAAATCTAAAATTAGTGCAATAATTCTTTTTCAATCTACCTTTCACTTTTTGTCATTTTCTAAATGACCTAACTTCTTGTAATAAATTCCAATATCAAGTTATTGTTTATTTTTATCCTTTAGGATATCACTTTTGACTCTTAAACATCTAGGCTTTCTTATGTACTCTACAACTATCATTATACAATGTGAGTTCTTCATGACCCTTTTTACTTTATTTCACACTTTTTGGATGAAACATGTTAATCTTATAAACTTACACTTGTAAACATCTTGATACTTATAAATGCACATGCAATCTATCTTTACCTTTTTGTTATGGTTATTTGTAATATTGGTAGTTTTATATGATAGACATTATATGTTGACAATCATTAACTATTGCTAGCCGTTATAGATCTATGGGCCTGAAAAGCCTATTTGGTGCTAAAACTAATGTTATTGTCGAATCCTGATGACGTATGCTTGTTCATCATGGGAACCATGTACACTTAGCTAATCGTTATAAACTTGTAATTGACACAATTGAAGAATACAATGATCAAGGGTTTAGTCATTTTATAAAATATTAACAAAAAAACTTAACAGACATCCGTTTCAGGGACCATCGTTGTTATGTTTGTGCAGAGCTTTTAACCAACCTTGTAATTTCAAATAGTTAATGACCAAAAGTGAAATCTGACCTAACCACAAGGATCACCCGTGTAATTAAGTCTAATTATAATGATAAAAATAAAATAATGTGACGTGAGTGCTCTAAGCCATCGTAATATCCAAACCATGCCAAGTAAATTACAATTTTCCAACACCAATTTTTAACTTTTAACATTTGATAAAAATACATCTATCTATTATAATAAAAATAGATTTTAAGTTGACACTTGATACAATTTTAGAGATCCTGGTTTGATCATCTATTTTATTAACTATAAATTAACAACTAATGATATTATTTATTTATTTTAGATTTAAAAGTTTTATAATAAATAATATAAATGTAGTTTCTAAGTAAATTCTTTTTATAAAATAATACAATTCTCTAGAATATTATTTTTCTTAAAACATAAATATTTTAAAATTGATGTTTTTAAAATATAAAGTTTTATAAATCATATGGAAGTTATAACAAATAGAGGACATGCTAAAACCAATCAAAGTTTATAATATATCCACCGTCTATCATTATTAAAAAGTAATACCAAATAACTAAATAAAATGTCAAATTGCACATATCCACCCTTTAAACATTTGAAATTACATATTTTTCCAAAACATGCTTATAAATCAATATACATTAAGCATTGAAACTTGTGTGTTTGGGATTATTTGTAATTTTTTTTGATAGAGAAGTGAATATATGTAATTCTCCATAAAAAATATTGTAAATTTCATGAAAACATGAGAATGATACCAAAGGAATATATAAAAACGCGGTAATAAAGAGGTTAAAACTTAAAAGGGATATGTCATTCATTAAACCAATGTTTAAGTTAAGAATATAATAAAAGAACTAAAGGATAAAAATAAATAAAACGATTACAATTTTAAATAGAAAGAACTTTAAAACTTTACACTTTTTATTGTCTATAATTCTTCCCAAGGTCAGTTAGAAATAAAAATGCCCGAACATGTTTGCCTTCTTTTCTTATTTCTCCTTTGATATCAAAAAAAGGTTACATATAAATAAATTCACGGACAAACATGTTGGATATATGTTACAATATTTAACTTATTGATTATGTATAAAAATAATAAAATTTTATCTCGTTTTAAACTTTATTTTAAAATACAATAACCGATAATCAAACTTATATCTTCAAATACAAAATATAATTGACAAAGATTTCAAATGATTATAATAATAAAACATCAATATGTAAAAATTGCTTAGTAAAAACAATGTAAAATAATCATTTAATATGTTAAGTTTAATGAAATGGATAAATGTGTAATATATATGTTTTAGGAAGGGGATCTATGTAATTAATTTTGCAGCTTGGGAAAATATGTAATTAGCCTCTTATTTGACCTGCCTTAAAACACTTATATATTTGGGTATCATCAATATTATAACTATGTAAATATATTATGATTATATATGTACTTAAGAATTTAAATAATACTTAGTTTAAATATATTATGATTATTATGTAAATATATTATGATTATAACTATGTATAGGTTATATAAATCAGTAACTTTTAGTACATGTTTGGGATTGCATATTTTTTTTCAACTTTTGATTTATTAACTTTTGAGAAGCTGATAAGTTAAAAAAATGTTTGGCAAACCTAAAACTAATTTTCAAATTGACTTTTTATATAGAATAAATATAAGATTTTGAAAAGTAAGAGCTTAGTTACCTATTGATTTGTAAAAACTTCCTTTGATCCAATTTTCTATTACACCACTCTACTACCTTCTATTAACTTCTAATCGTTTTATAAAAATACATATTTTTTGATCATTTTACAACATTTTAGTTTATAAACTAATCAAAACATTATTCTGAAAAAATCATTTTGAAAAGTCATAAGTTAATAAGTTATTTTTATTAAAAGTCATTTTCAATCAAAATAAGTAATCCAAAACATGACCTTAAAAATGTTGTAAACGGGCATATTTGATGAAAACTTTGGTCAATAAACTAATAAAATAATGTATATTTTAATCACATAAGAAATATATAACCTAAAATAGAAACCAACATGGATACATTGTGTTATCTTAAGAATCTAACCAAAATTTAATTATCGTCTTGAACTCTTCTAACTATCAAACAAAACTTATGCTTAGGTCTATCAAATATTAGAATTACTATTGTATCAAGACAACTATTAAAAAATATAAAAATAATAAAACCAATTACATCAAGTCATTAAACAATTTTTTACATAATTTTAATAAGATTTGTACGTTTAATCTCAAACTCTAATATTAGCCTCAATAAATAAAACGTCTACCCACCGCTATTGCTCACTTTAACATTTTTATCATTATGTATGATGTTAGCCTATTACAATGGATATGATTATCGATGTAATAAAGTTCATGTAATCACTAATTAATTACTTAATATTACATTGTCAAAGTTGTAAGAAAAGTTCTAAATAGAGTTGTTAAAGCAAGTTGATTACAAAAAATAGCTATTGATTATTATTCAAGAAATATAAAGGGAAAAGCCAAAAGCACACATTGAAGGAAATAATCATGTGAGGTCGTCACGTCGTTGGCAGTAGATCACATCGGAACACGTGGCACTTCTAGAGGCGTGGATTCTCTGACTTAGTCATGAATAAATATGAATTTTTATAAAAGCTTACTATTTTTAGCACCATACTATCAAATAGTGTCATATCACACCCTGCATTGTTTTATTTACTCTTATAACCCTCAAATCTATATTGTTGTTTATACTTGTCATAAGTCTATACTTATATACATGATATCAAGAAACTATTTGATAGTCTCCTGATAATTATTAAAATACTATCTTTTAATAGTTAAAAGATAATTATAAGTTTTAATAGTTAAAAAATAATCATTATAGCTTGACTATGTAATAGAACGGAAAGCTCGTGTAAAACGTGCATGTGACATCAAAGGTTATTTACAAGATGCGATACATGTGTGTTTTAAATATTTAAATTGACAACAATACTCTAGCTAAAATATATCAACATTATATACATCTGTGTTTTCAGTATGCAAAATTAAACATACGCTTACAACTATTATATTTACTTATGTGATTTTTATTTAACATAGCAACGTGTATCTTTTTATTTTTAAATTGTATTGTTATTCATAAAACTGTTTACTTTTGATCGTATTATTTGTATTATTTTCATATAAATCGCTAATACTTTCATCGTAAAAGCATGTCTTCTGTTTTTGTTCTGAGTATGCATGCGCATTATGTTAATTGGTAGATTTACAAACACAATTGCATGGTTAATAGTAACTAGTAAATAAATATGATATTTTTGTTCTAAAGCTTTAACTATTTAGTCCGCTTTAAATTGTCTGTGTAAACCAAATCGATCATTCAATTTCTATCATGTTATACATATGCGTCTTAACTTTAGGGTACTTGCTAATGCATATGTGCTATAACCACGAGATGCTTATATTATTTAAAAAAATAAACACGAAATAATATATATATTTTTTAAAAAAGAAAGATGATTAGACCTTCAAATTCAAAATGTTAAACCTTATGCCTGAAAAATGGCGAGTATTCCAGCCCACCAAATCTAATTGGCTAGCTTACGTTACTTGAAACCATAGCCAACAATTCGATCTAGAATGTAAGTCTCACTGATCAAACCAAATTACGAACATCCATAGATGCTACAATAGCTTTCTCATTATTAGTTTTGTGTGAATGGTACGTAATAAAAAAACTCCATTCGAGATGGAGGTTAAGTTTCAGGCGTCTATTCCAGCGCTTTACAAATCTCCATCCCAATCAACATGCATCCCATTCATCTTGTTCTTATTTTCCTACGTGGCCTACTTCCCGATCTCTCAACCGGTGTCCGACGGTGCACCGTCCACCCAAATAATGAAATGTCACTGTCATCCCCACCCCCAGACCCTCCCAAATCACCCAACCGATACTCAAAGTCCCATCCATCCCGATCTCATTTTCCCACGTGTCCCTCATCCGATCTCTCAACCCGACAGTGCACCGTCCATCCTTGCACAAAAAAAACATCATGCCCCCAATTGCCATTCTTGCATACTCCAAGGGGCAAAACACACCACACCCTGCAAAATATCAAAAGGAAGAAGAAGAAGAAGATGAAGAAGAAAAAAAGCAAAAGGGTTAGCAGTTTCTTTGACAAACAAAGGAAAAAAAAAGCTCCATCTCTAGAGAGAGAAACCCAAATCCAAATCTTCAGAGCGACAAACACCCCACGAGTTGCCGTCTAGCAACAATCATACATCAACAACTAGGGCTCCAAAATCAACCCCCAAATCTCACAAGAACACACAAACACATCAATCAAACATACCATCAGCATTCATCCTTCAAATCACAGATCCTTCGTTTCATTCTCTTATCTTTTCCCCAAAATCGAAACCCTAATTCACTTCCTCCGATCACTTCCACGGAGGTTGTTTCAGCTCGGAGATAGTTGCAGGATCGTAATCGGAACATCGGATCCGATTTGGTTGTTGAATTGGGCTTTGGTCGGTTGGTTGGTTGGTTTTCCGGCGGATGAGAGGGTGGTAAAACGATGAAATGGGTATCATTGCTTAAAGACTTCAAAGAGAAGGTAGGGTTAACAGGGCCTGCCTCTGCTGCGTCGTCGCCGTCGTCATCTGCCTCTCCGTCACCGTTTTATCATGATATCAACAATGCGACTTCGTCAACACACAATTACTTCTCGTCGTCTTCTCCGAGGTTAGGGTTCTTTTGTGTTGTTTTGGTGTTGGGGAGTTTGATGTGCGAATTGGCGTCTTTGAAATGATGTTGTTTTAGATTTACTGAATCTTAAGTGTTTGTGGGAAGTGGTGCAATTGGTATGAGGGTTTAAGACGTGGATAAACTAGAAGATCCATCTCTTAACTCAACTACAATTGATGTTTATAAGAAAAGAAAATCTAGTTGTGTGATTTTCAAAGAGTATAGTTACTATGATTCTTATTTTAGAGGCTCTGCTTCCTCTTTATTTCATGAGTGGCTAGTTATAATAAATGCAGCTCTTATATGAAGACAAAACTTATAAAGCAACTTTGAATGTTTTTTCCCTCTCAATAAGTTAGGCTATTGAGATCTAAAGGTTAGATTCATGCTATAGAAGTAATAGAATTGTAAACTGCTTAATAAGAAAGGATCAACCCTGATGGAAAAGAATTATTATTCGGTAAGTCCTCTCTGTGTAATTGAACAATCAGAATTTGTATTAAGAGTGTGAAGTGAGTTAGTTTGAATGTTAAAACTTCTAATATCGTGTTAGTTAGAGCAAAAGATTTCTGATAACTAAATAAATAATTTAAAGTAAGAGACTAAAAGAAGCTTGTGTCGACATTGAAATGGAACATTATTATGTTGAACCCCCATAATCACAAGCATATCTTTTTGGTTATGATTGTAGTAGTATTTATGTTAACGCGTCTAACCTGACCGGTATATATACATCAATTCCCAGTTTATCCCTTGACCAAATTTGAAATAGTGGAACACTACACAATGCCACAATTATGTAAGAATATAAAACTCTGAATTTTCCACTCTTGTTTTTTTAAATGTTCATATACGGTGTAAGTGTTAACAAAGCAGTAAATATGTTCTAGTAGTTATCTCAATCTGTAAAGAGTACATTTATTCACAAACATAATCAATGAAAGGAGCACTGCATTCAGATGTCATAAGCCAGATCGTTCTACATAAAGTCAAAAATTGATAAATCATAAGTCTTACAAAACCATTTAATTTATATGCCATTAACTTTCTTGGAGTAAAACACACCCAGAAATGAGTATACTCTCTATAAAACACCTGCCTAGTTTACATGCACAAAGTTGATTGGTCTATTTCTCAAATTTTCAATTATCCTTTTGATATTTAATGCACAAGTTAAAAAGCCCACGATTCACTTTTATCACCTTGTATCTCAGAGACAAATATGAACTGGAACTGGACTTCAAGAGATACTGGGAAGAGTTTCGTTCATCATCGTCAGAGAAGGTTCGTGCACACAATTTATCTTTTAGTCATTTGTAAAAGTGCTGACACATGCTTATTAATGGTATTTTATGCAGGAGAAAGAAAAGGCCTTGAATATGACTGTTGACATCTTTTGTAGATTCGTAAAGCAACATTCTAATGTAGCACAGTTGATTACCATGTACGATAATGATTTCACCTCACTTCATCTATAGCATTTATAAATTTGTAATGTTTCTTGTTTATACGCACATTTATTCTTATCACAAAATAGTCTTTTCTTCTTTGTTATTCAGCTCATGTTACTTCACCTTTTAGTGTTTATATCTTTTTTAAAAAGGCTAACTCACATATCTCTAAATCCTAATTCTAAATCCAGTAATCCACTCCTTTGTCCACAATGGGACTTGAATCTTCAACCTCTTGTGGATGGACACATTAATCCAAAATCTACACCTTTATAGGGTTTATACTTTATATTATGTAATAACTCTAATATGAGATCCCAGTGAAGTTATATCTTGAATGAAAAATCATGTGATTCAAAACTTAAAAGTTATCTTAGTTCTTGAAGAGCAATTATTCTTTTGCTGAATTACACTGCATCATAGACTATTTGTTTGGATATAGTTTGAACTTATTTCTTTAGTTTATTCTGACTTTAGCAGCTATTATTGATTTGCAGGTTAGTAGAGACACACATATTTTCTTTTGTTGTGGGTAGAGCATTTGTTACTGATATTGAAAAGTTAAGATTAAGCAGCAAAGCAAGATTATTGGAGATTGAAAGTTTAATAGGCTATTTTTCTGAGACCACCGAGGTTTGTATGGAAATCTCTCTCTCTCTACACACACACACACACACACACATATATATATATATATATCTACCTCTTAAATAAAGTTATAAATGTTCAATCTTTTTCTCTTTGTTTTTCTGCAGGATGGTATTCAGCCTGGTTCAAATCTTCTGCAGGCAGTGGAATACCTTGTATCTGGTGTATGTTGGAACTTTTAAATATTTTTTTTTAGTTTAAGTGATATCTTTACTTTGAAAATTCTTTTATATGAGTTAATACTATGTTGTTTGTAGCCTATTGATAAACAATCTCTTCTCGATTCTGGGATCTTATGTTGTCTTGTTCATATCCTCAATGCCCTTTTGGGTCCTGATGGAATAGTTCCAAGGCAAAAAGTTACTTCCACTGAAGATGAGCCAGAAGTTACGGACGACACAGGTCCAGATCGACGGCTTGAGGTATTTTATGTTTTGTAACATATACATACCCTTTATATAATCACATAGTTTAATAAATTTGTCTTTCAAATATTTTATTTTTGAAGGTAGAGGGCAGTGTTGTGCATATTATGAAGGCATTGGCAAGTCATCCTGCCGCTGCTCAGAGTTTAATTGAAGACAAATCACTTCAGTTACTCTTTGAAATGGTTGCCAATGGATCTTTAATTTTATTTTCAAGATATAAAGAAGGTCTTGTACCCTTGCACAGTATTCAGCTCCATAGACATGCAATGCAGGTGATCTTTGAACTTAATAAATTAATGTGGTTGTATGTATGTTGAGACTAATATACGAGGCATCATGCATGTTATTTTGATTATATTTACCATCGTTATTTTATATCTCTGGACATATAAAGAGGAAGTATTGCTGTTTTGTGATAATTTTACCATCATTAAGCATATCTTGTTTTAGTTCTATTGTCATTTGTTATCTTGTTATCCAGATACTTGGTCTTCTTATAGCTAATGACAATGGAAGCATGGCCAAGTACATAAGGAAGCATCAACTGGTAATGCTCACGTTTTATTTCTCTGTATTATAATTTTCTGCTAGCTTACTTTTTTGTTTCAATCTTGATTAGTGACTGATCTTTATAGGTCATTAAATATTTGGTCTTCTGCTCTGTATTTTATAAATTATTAGTAATTTTATCATCATTGTTTTATTTTTTGAAAAAATAAATTCAGGATGTTGGAAACACCTGATAGTCCTTTGCCTTGACTTTTAAGCCTTTCTACCTATTTCCTTTTTAGCTATTTTTAAGTTATATTATAAACCAAATTGACCCATTTTCTGATTTTCATGTAAGCAAGTTGAAACTGCCCTCACTATGAATTAGCAAATACAATACTTAGAGAAAGTAAGTAAAGCCACAATTTAACAATTAAAACACCTTAGTGTCGCTAGCAAAACAAAGTTATTCAGTTTTAGGGGTAAGACAATTATACCAGAACGTGTTAGAGTGTCAAACACGCACAATAAACAAAAGGAAGAAATGACACAAAGAATCTACGTGGTTTGGTCAGCGTGACCTACGTCCACGGGCTGCAACTATTTATGAGATGTTCAAAGAATTACATGTATGATGGTATGGTACTATGGTTGTATTTAAATCATCTAGGGTAAAACTTCCCAACCAACAAAACATTAAATTAGGCAACATGCCATAATCAGACAGTTGGGACCAGTGGCCTCTTGGCTAGCCTCCGCTAACAGAACTTTTAGGGCCAGATTGCATTATAATTTTCTTGTTTCACACTTTCATCTAGGGGGATTCAAGTTATTGTTTTAATTTTAATGGCAACATGCACCTAAAGTTTTGGTGTTTTATGTGCATCACGAAAAATAATCAAGTCATCTTCATTAATAGACTTCAATTCTCTTAAAGAAACTTTTGGGAGTGCACATTCTTTTTCTGTTAGACCAAATTGACAGATGTGATACAATTATTAATCACATGCAGTTGAAAGTACTGCTAACTGCTGTGAGGGACTTCAAACCAGAAACTGGAGATCCTACATATACAATGAGCATCGTGGACTTGTTACTTGAATGCATAGAACTATCATATAGACCTGGTCAGTTTTGTTCCCCTCTGGCTTAAACACTGACTGATATATTTGCTTATAAGAATCACCGATGCTGCATATAACTCTTTTAATATAATTTCCAATTTACTAGCTTCTGTTATAATCAAACTGCAATACTGCACTTCAACTAATGTGTTTTCCATATCTTGTGTAGCAATTTGCCTTTATTTTTTAATCATATGTATTTTTATAGAGGTGGCACTGTCAATCTACCTGATGAATGGGCAGATTTGGGTTATGTTATATAAAATAGCAAAAAGAGGTTTCTTAAAGCATGGGGTCAAATCTGCTGAACAGATCAAATTGACACATAATTGAATCATTTTATTATTGGAATAGTATAACTTTTGTAATTGTACTTGATATACTAATTAAATATAAAAAATGGACAAAAATGTTTTGGCTCAAACCAACCTGATTCTACTTGTTTCGACCCATACTCAAAAAATTATCCATTTTAACTGCTTACCCACCTGCCCATCATTTGTACTTAAATGTTTGCTTTCAGATTGATGAATTTTTATATTATTTCCTGGTCTACCCTAACTAGCTTAGGAACAAAGAATTGTTGCTTTTATTGTCTAAAGTTTTCTCATGATGCCTACTGAAAACAATATGGTCTATAGAGGCTGGTGACATCAGGCTAAGGGAGGACATTCGTATGCTCATGGGTACCAGTACCTTGTTCAATTTGCATTAGTTCTTTCAAAAGATCACAAATTTGAAATTAGTGAGTCAGCAATGGAGGACACCTCATCACACGGTCTCTCACTCACTTTGTCCAGATTGCTCGATGTTCTAGTCAATTTATCTCAAACAGGTCCAAGTGATAGCAGGCTAACCGGGTCAAAGGGTAACCGCAAAAGTCGAACTTCATCTTCTGACCGCTTTCCGGATGACAATTGGGAAAAAGACAGTTATAAAGTCAAAGATATCGATGCTATCCAAGTTTTACAAGACATTTTTCTGAAAGCAGACAGCAGGGATCTGCAAGCAGAAGTACTAAATAGAATGTTCAAGATTTTCTCGAGTCATTTAGAGAATTACATGCTTTGTCAGCAATTACGGACCGTGCCCTTATTAATTTTAAATATGGGTGGTTTTCCGCCTTCTTTGCAAGAAATTATCCTTAAAATTCTTGAATATGCTGTAACAGTTGTTAACTGCATACCTGAACAAGAATTACTTGCACTTTGCTGCTTATTGCAACAACATATAACTTCTGAATTGAAATACACGATTTTGTCATTCTTTATAAAGTTATTATCATTTGATCAACAATACAAAAAGGTTTTGCGGGAAGTTGGTGTGTTGGAAGTTTTGTTAGATGATCTTAAGCAGCACAAGTTTCTCTTGGGTCCAGAGCATGGTAATGGCAATTACGGTAATGATTTAGTAAGGCAGTCAAACTCCAGCAGCTTTAAGAAACATTTAGACATTAAAAATGCAATTATTTCATCTCCGAAATTATTGGATTCGGGTTCGGGAAAGTTTTCTCTTTTTGAAACTGAAGGCACAGTTTCGGTTGCTTGGGATTGTTTGTTTTATTTGTTGAAGAAAGCGGAACAGAATCAAGTGACATTCCGTTCTGCTAATGGCGTAAACACAGCTCTTCCTTTTTGGTGTCTGATATTCACCGCCCTGGCGTTCTTCGTGTGTTATCATGTTTAATAATTGAAGATGCTGCACAGGTTGGCGAAATATAATGTTTGATTCTTAAGCTTCTATATGACTAATTTTTTTATCTTTCACGAAACCCCCTTATGTATCCCTTTCTTCCTCCAAGTCATTATTGTAATGAATATTTGTGTATATTACTGCCCTACTATTAATGTTAAGGGCATATAAGGTAACCAAATTTGATTCAGTATACTATTACAGGACTGTCTTTTTTGTTTTGCCTGGAACTAAACCCTTATGGTTAATTCTTTCTTGATAAAACCTTCAAGCCCTTGAAAATTGAAAAAAAACATTGTTGGTAGCCTGAAAGAATTTGGATATCTTTTTATGCAATTAAGCTTATTACTAAAGTTTTATCATTGTTAGATTTCATGTAAGGTCGAAATCTATGTGTATTACCAAGTTGTCATTTGAAATCCAAATTTCTAGCCCTTTCACATGCTTCATATTATTTAGGATTTTATATATATTTTTAATTTCTTCAACTTCTAATGATCAGATACAAGCGTCATGCTTAGACGTGCATGTGTATGTTTTCTGTTTTTATCATTGAAATTAAAGGACCGAGATTGACCCACAATTCTATATTTCATTAAGGTTCATTCTGAGGAACTGAGCATACTGGTCGAAATTTCAAAGAGTGGAATGGTTACAAGTGCTTTAGGATCTCAATATGACCTGCATAATGATGCAAAATGTGATATATTTGGAGCACTATGGCGTGTTCTAGGAGCTAATACTTCTGCTCAAAGAGTATTTGGTGAAGCCACAGGGTTTTCTCTTCTCTTAACAACACTACATAGTTTCCAGGGAGATAAAACACAGATTGAATCAGCTTTTTTGCCCATTTGCATGAAAGTTTTCACATACTTACTGCGGGTAACAACAGCTGGAGTGTGCAATAATGCTGTCAATAGGGAAAAATTAAACACAATTCTGTCTTCACATACCTTTTATGATCTTTTATCGGAGTCTGGTTTGATTTGTGTGGAGTGTGAAAGGCAATTAATGCAGTTGCTTCTTGAACTTGCACTAGAGATAGTAATTCCGCCTTTTTCTACTCATGAAACAAATGTTGTTGGAAACTCGTCTGCTAGCTTTTCAATAACCACTCAATCGGGCCCGTTAATTCCCAACCAAGAGAGAATATATAATGCCGGTGCACTTAAGGTTTTGATACGTTCATTGTTACTTTTTACTCCAAAACTGCAGCTGGAATTGCTGAAATTTATTGAAGAACTTGCTTGTGCTGGCCCGTTTAATCAAGAAAACCTAACTTCTGCCGGTAACTAACTTTCTTTACATGAGGTTGGGCAGGTCTGGTAAAGGGTCACAGTTGGGTTCAGAACGGTTTGTTGTTATAAGACATAATGTGTCCGTGACTAGGTGGACCTGCTACACTTTTTGGTCAAAATAATGTTCTATCATATTTCATCAGCGTTTAAGATTTAATTACACAATATTTTATTTCAATTATAATCTAATGCTTTGATTAGAAAGATTTAGGAGGTTTTATGTGTTAAAGATACCCCTTGGGTGTATTTTTTTATTTTTACGTGTTTGACCTGATGGGCATAAAACATAACCAGAATCGACCCATTTATAAGACAGTGCGTCGAATCTAGCACCTCTAACTAGAAACAACCCTTATCCTCTTTTTGCCATGTGTTATTTTTGCAGGCTGCGTAGAACTTCTTTTGGAGACAATACATCCCTTCCTTTCAGGCTCATCCTCTCTGCTTTCCTATGCCTTAAAGATTGTTGAAGTACTCGGGGCGTACAGGTTAAAACTTTTTCATGTTTTGAAATTATATCTTAATTGTTCATCTTCCCATGATGTTCCTCAATTCACATCTACATTTATCATTTCCCACATTGAAAGAGTCTTTAGTGAAATAATTAAAGAATAAAGAAAACTAAAGGAATGAAAAGGTAACCCAACTTTGGTACAATTTCTTTTTCTATTGGTAACTAACTCTTTGTAGGCCATCAAAAAATCCATCATAGTTCATAAAATTTGATAGAAGGTAACCTGCTTCAATTTTGATTAAGGTAATAGGACCCTATAATGGTTCTAAATGATGATGTGCCAACTAGGTTGTTGGTAACTTTTGACCTTATTGCTTTTGTTTTTCAAATGACACCTCAAAAATCTGTATCTTAGGTAATTACCTCAAATCAGAAGTTTTGAAGCTTTGATGATTTCAGGCTTAAAATTGGAAGGTGGACTGTAATTGTTGAACAAATGGAGTGAATACCTTTTAAAATATTCATCTGTATGTATGTGGTTTCAGGTTATCAGCAGCAGAACTTAGAATGATTATAAGATGTCTTCTGCAAGTGCGACAGAGGAACCCTGGTCATATTCTTGTTAATGTGATCGAAAAGATAGTTACTACGCAAGACACGACTTTAGAAAAAGTTCCTCTGGCACCCTTTATAGAAATGGATATGAGAAAAATAGGTTATGCATCAATACATGTGTCATTAGGAGAGAGATCATGGCCTCCTGCTGCAGGTTATTCATTTGTTTGTTGGTTTCAATATCGAAATTTTTTGAAATCAACCACAAAAGACTCAGAATCTTCCAAATCCGTCTTCTCTAGAAGAAATACAACCACCACACGTCCACAAGTCTTGCGTATTTTCTCGGTTGGTTCTACAGATGGTGGTGATACATTCTATGCGGAACTTCGTCTTCAAGATGATGGAACTTTGACCCTTGCAACCAGCAATTCATCATCTTTGACCTTTTCAGGCTTAGACTTTAATGAAGACCAATGGCATCATCTTGCAGTGGTTCATAGCAAACCGAATGCTTTGGCAGGATTGTTCCAAGCTAGTGTTGCGTATGTTTATCTTAATGGGAAGCTTAGACACACGGGACGGCTAGGATATTCCCCCTCCCCTGCTGGCAAGTCTCTTCAGGTAACCATTGGGACACCAATAACATGTGCGCGGGTCAGTGACTTGTCGTGGACACTACGGTCTTGCTATCTGTTTGAAGAAGTGTTGACACCAGGATCCATTTATTTTATGTATATTCTGGGCAGAGGGTATAGAGGTCTTTTTCAAGACATGAATCTTTTGCAGTTTGTCCCGAACCAGGCTTGTCGTGGAGGCAGTATGGCCATTTTAGATTCTTTAGAAACGGATTTGACATTGACTTCCAGTAGTCAGAGGGGTGAGAGTGGTAATAAGCAAGGAAACCCAAGAACAGATCGTAGTGGAATGGTTTGGGATTTTGAAAGATTAGGGAATCTTTCATTACAGCTGTCTGGAAGGAAACTTATATTTGCATTTGATGGAACATCTACTGAAGCCTTTCCAGCTACTGGAACTTTGTCAATGCTCAATCTGGTTGATCCTTTATCAGCTGCTGCTTCCCCTATTGGAGGTCTGTTATGAATTATATATAACACTAGAATTTGTAAAGTTATATCATGGTTTATCCTTGATGGGTAAAATCGCAAAGCGAAAAGGGTAATTGGTTGAAAAGTCACCCAAACTGTATTTTTTATTCTTTATCTAAAATTCCAAATTTTATTTTAATAACACTTTTTTTTGGGAATTATAACACATTAACTATACATGAAAAGCAGACAAAGAAATGTTCAGGGTTTAAACCTGACCAGATCTGTTTCGTCATGCGTCAAAAGCAATCTGGTTCAAGCTAACTTGTTTCGATTTATTACCAACCCGCCCGTGTTGCCACTAGCTTGGGTGATTTTACAAGTTTCTTAGAACTATTCTGCTTTTTGCGAATGGTGTCACTTCTGGATGGAGGGGCATGGATAGAAGTGACTTTGTTGGCTTTATACCCCCTAACGGGCCAAATGATGAAGTTAAAAGACTTTGATAAAACATGCTAGTTGGGTCCGATGGGTCAAAGTCACTCAAAGTGTATTCAAATACTTGTAACAGCCTAGAGCGCTTTAATTTAAAAAAGAGAGATTGTCACTTCAATAAAATGTGTTTGTTGATTCATATTTAATACACTATTTGACTTTTTGTCAATAATTATTTTTAAAGGACAAAAAGCTTTTGACTAGTCAAACCGACTCAACCTATTGCTTGAAACGCCCCCACCCCCTACCCCACACACACAACTACCGATTTTGCTATCTCTACTCATCATGGATTTGAATCATATCAACAGCCTACATGGCTCTTATAATTAATTCTGCTGCTGTTTTCTTTTTTACCATTTTTCATGTTTACTTTTCTTCCCCAGGCATACCACGCTTTGGACGTCTTCATGGTGATGTGTATGTATGTAAGCATTGTACAATTGGTGAAACCATACGGCCCATTGGTGGAATAGCTGTTGTCTTGGCCCTAATTGAAGTAGCAGAAACCCGTGAAATGCTACACATGGCATTAACACTGCTTGCATGTGCACTTAATCAAAATCCACAAAATATTAGAGACATGCAGGCATTTAGAGGATATCACTTACTAGCTCTCTTTCTTCATTCAAGAATGTCGATGTTTGATATGCGTTCACTTGAGATTTTTTTTCAAATTGCTGCTTGTGAGGCTTCATTTCCTGAACTGAAAAAGCCAGAAGAAATTCAGAATAATATCTCACCTTCAATGTCTGTTAATGAAACCACCTTTGACGAGCTTAGTTTAACCAAATCCCGTGATGAAGTTTCTTCAGATGGTTCGCATGATGACATGGATGATTTTTCTATGCAAAAAGACACTTTTAGCCATATCTCAGAACTTGATGACGACATGCCTCCCGAAACATCAAATTGCATAGTTCTTTCAAATGCTGATATGGTTGAACATGTGTTATTAGACTGGACTGTTTGGGTAGCAGCTGAAATTCCAATACAAATTACTCTTCTCGGGTTTCTTGAAAATCTCGTTTCAATGCATTGGTACCGGAATCATAATCTCACGATTTTGAGAAGAATTAATCTTGTACAGCATCTACTTGTAACACTCCAGAGAGGTGATGTTGAGGTACCTGTACTAGAAAAATTAGTTGTTCTTTTAGGAGTTATATTGGAGGATGGCTTTGTCATTTCCGAACTTGAACATGTTGTCCGGTTTGTGATTATGACTTTTGAGCCCCCAGAATTAACCTCACGTGTTCAATTACGAGAGAGCCAATGGGGAAACATGTTATTGTTAGAAATATGCTGCTTGAGATGCTAATTGATCTTTTAGTCACAATAACATCAGAAGATCTTCTTGAACAATGGCATAAAATTGTTTCGTCAAAACTAATAACTTATTTTCTTGATGAAGGTGTTCATCCCACAAGTATGAGATGGATCATGACTCTTCTTGGTGTTTGTCTTACCTCATCTCCTACTTTTGCTCTCAAATTTAGAACAAGTGGTGGGTATCAAGGGTTGATGAGAGTGCTACCAAGTTTCTATGATTCCCCTGATATTTATTATGTTCTATTTTGTTTAATATTCGGGAAGCCAGTGTATCCAAGATTACCGGAAGTCCGAATGTTGGATTTCCATGCCCTTATGCCGAATGATGGGAATAACATTGAATTCAAGTTCTTAGAACTTTTGGATTCGGTAGTTGCGATGGCGAAATCAACATTCGATAGGTTGTCTATCCAGACCCAAGTTGGTGGTGGCCATGTGGCGGAGCTTGTAGACGGAGATGCAGAAATGAGTGGTGACCTTCAGGGTGAGGCTTTGATGCACAAAACTTATGCCGCCCGTCTTATGGGTGGTGAGGCCTCGGCTCCCGCGGCTGCATCATCAGTTCTTAGGTTTATGGTTGACCTAGCCAAAATGTGTCCTCCCTTTTCTGCTGTTTGCAGACGAGCTGAGTTTCTTGAGAGCTGCATTGATCTTTATTTCTCCTGTGTCAGGTCTTGCGTTCTCTTGGTTTTTTAATTATTAAGGTTGCAGGTGGCAAATTGCATGGGCTGGGAATGTTGGGATTTTTAATCAATATGAGTTCCACTCAAAAGGCAAAACAAGTTAGCTTTAGTGCAGATCTAATCTAAACAAACTGGGTTTGGCTGACCCACCAACACTTTTTTGTTCATTTTTTGAGAAATATGATTACACAAACTGTATTATTCAAATCGGTATCTAATATTTTTGATAAAAATGATTCAAGGGGCTTTAACCATTTGAATTACAGGTGGGCAAGGGCGGGCTGAATAACTGTCTGTAATTTTTTGCATAGGTTGGGATGGGGTGTCCCGATAACACATTTCTGTTCTATTTAAAAGTTATAATCAATAATCTAATGCATCCGTTTTATTTTCACCTATTTTTTAACAATTTAATCCATTAGAGAAAACCATTTAATTTGTTTAAGATAAGCTATAAACACGTATATGTGTGCCTCTATGAAAGATTATGGTGATCTTTAGTTTCCTAATTATTTTAGCTTCTTCATCCAATGTTTGTAGGTCTGCTCATGCTGTGATGATGGCAAAAGAGCTATCAATAAAGACAGAAGACAAAAGCATGAATGATGCTGATGATACTAGTAGTTCTCAGAACACGTTTTCCAGCTTGCCACATGAGCAAGAAGAGTCTGTTAAAACCTCCATAAGCCTCACAAGCTTCCCTCCTGTACAAGGAAGTGCAAGTTCTGAAGACACCCCCATTTCCTCGGACAACATTGATGGAATCAAAACTGAGAACAGCACTGCGTTGTCTCCACTTGAATCACAAAAGTCAACCAAAGAAGTTGGCCAACTATCGGACAGCAAGCAGTTCAATTTCCATGATCTCAAAATCGCTCCAGTTAATGTTCACCCAACGGGTTCACCGGGTTCTCCATCTTTAAGTATATATGATTCGCCGATTTTATCCGAGAGGTCAAATTCTAGGTTTCAGTCGGTACCCTCTCCATCACAGGTTCTTGGTTTTCCATCTTGGCTTGGATCAGCTGCATCTCCTTCCGTGGAATCTTCTGTATCTTTTAGCGAGTTCGAGTCAACTCCTGACCTGAACACCAACCCCTCATCCCAAATACCAACAAATTCATTTTCCACAGTTAATCCAAAACTGCTTCTTGATGTGGACGATTCTGGTTATGGTGGTGGTCCGTGTTTTGTGGCGGCAACTGCCATTCTTGACTTCCTGGTGGAAGTTCTTGCTGATTTTGTTACTGATCATATAAAAGCAACACCCATTATCGAAACCATTTTGGAAACCGTCCCTTTGTATGTGGATTCCGAATCTGTATTGGTTTTCCAAGGTTTGTGTCTTACTAGACTAATGAACTTTCTAGAAAGACGGCTCCTGCGTGATGATGAAGAAGATGAGAAAAAACTTGATAAAACCCGATGGTCCTTGAATTTAGATGCATTGTGTTATATGATAGTGGATCGTGTATATATGGGTGCATTTCCCCAACCAGCTGCTGTACTTAAGGCAATTGAGTTTTTATTATCTATGTTACAGCTGGCAAATAAAGATGGTAGAATTGAACAGGCACCACCAGCTGGAAAAGGAATTTTGTCAATTGGAAGAGGAACAAAACAACTCGATACTTATGTAGCCTCGGTTTTTAAAAACATGAATCGTGTTATAATGTACTGTTTTCTTCCTTCTTTTCTGATATCAATAGGTGAAGATGAATTTCTTTCACGATTAGGGTTGCAAATCGAGCCAAGAAAGAGATTATTCACCAATGGTTCACAAGACGATAACGTGATTGACATATGCACAGTTTTGCAGTTATTAATGGCTCATAGACGAATAATATTTTGCCCTAGTAATCCTGATACGGATTTGACTTGCTGCCTTTGTATAAACTTGATCTCGCTTTTACGTGATCATAGACCGAATGCACGGAACTTAGCCGTGGACATCCTGAAACATCTTTTGGTTCACCGGCGAGCAGCACTTGAGGACCTGCTTGTTTCAAAACCAAACCAAGGTCCGGTTTTGGATGTTTTACATGGTGGGTTTGATCTACTTCTTACTGGGCGTGTGACCACTTTTTTTGATTGGCTTTCTATGTCAGAGCTAATTGTTAATAGAACTTTGGAACAATGTGCTGCCATTATGTGGGTCCAGTATGTTGCGGGATCCGTTAAGTTCCCGGGAGTTCGAATTAAAGGTATGGATGTTCGTCGTAAGAAAGAAATTGGTAGGAAATCACGAGATTCAATGAAATTGGATCAAAGACATTGGGAACAAGTTAACGAAAGGAGAATTGCACTGGAATTGGTTCGTGATGCAATGTCAACTGAATTGAGAGTTGTTCGTCAGGATAAATATGGGTGGGTTCTTCATGCTGAGAGTGAATGGCAAACACATCTTCAACAACTTATACACGAGCAAGGGATATTCTCATTGCCCAAATCGGGTTCAACTGATGAGCCCGAATGGCAACTTTGCCCGATTGAAGGCCCGTTTAGAATGCGCAAGAAGTTGGAGCGTTGCAAGTTGAAAATCGACACGGTCCAACACATATTAAGTGGGAAATTTGAATCTGAAAGGAGAAAACCGTAAATGATGATAGTAATTCTGATTCCAATTCTGATTCGGGTCCTGATCGTTTTGTTGATCTTTTAATGAATGACGCAAAGCAGGAATCATTTGAAGATGAAATGTATGATGAATCAATATTTAAGGATGCAGATGGTGTGAAAGTTGGATGGAATAACATTGATAGGGATATGGAGAGTAGCATTAATGATGAAAGTCTTCATTCGGCTGCTGAATTCAGTATGAAGTCGAGCTCAGCAACTGCACCGTTTTCAGAAAGCATTCAAGAAAAATCAATTTTAAGTTCTCCAAAGAAGTCATCTTCAACAAGATTTGATGATACCAAGGCAATTGAGGATAAGCTGGATAAGGAATTAAGTAACAATGGGGAATATTTGATCCGTCCTTATTTGTTACCTGCTGAGAAAATTAAGTTCAAATACAACTGTGAACGAGTTGTGGGTCTTGATAAGCATGATGGGATATTTCTTATTGGTGAACTTTGTTTATATGTGATAGAGAATTTCTACATTGATGAATCGGGTTGCATCTGTGAGAAAGAGTGCGAGGATGAACTTTCAGTTATTGATCAAGCTTTGGGTGTAACAAAAGATTTCTCTATGAGTACGGACTCACAGTCAAAGATGGCATCATCATGGGGTATGACTGTAAAATCACATGGTGGAGGGCGGGCTTGGGCCTACAATGGTGGCGCATGGGGGAAGGAAAAAGTGACTAACAGTGGTAACATACTGCATTTATGGCGAATGTGGAAGCTTAATAGTGTTCATGAAATTTTGAAACGGGATTATCAATTACGTCCTGTTGCTGTTGAGATATTTAGTATGGATGGATGCAATGATCTTCTGGTTTTCCATAAAAAGGAGCGCGAGGAGGTTTTTAAGAATTTGTTGGCCATGAATCTTCCTAGAAACAGCATGTATGTTCTTCTCTCATAGATTTAGTTTATATCTTTGTCTGGAGGTGGCAATACATGTGGATTGGGTAATGGGTAAAAATGTGTGGATGGTATGCTCCTATGGGACTCACTTGAACCTAATCACTTTCTATTAAAGAAATGAACTTTTCAATACGTAACTAGTTTGTTGAATGTGATTACAAAAATTATATAATATTCATTAAGAATCTCTGAGGGTTTTGTGCAATGAAAATACAACTTGGCAAACTTTCACCCGTTTCCATTTTAAGCTATTCCTGCAACTCATAAGTAAATGGTTGAAACTTCTACCTCCATCTATACCTAGTTTGATAATTGTCTTACTGAGTTTGAGTTCCTGTTTAAACGTCTCAACTGAGTTTACTCATTAAAAATTGTCCGGATTGTAATGTGTCAGCATGTAAAACTTTTAGGATTGCCAAAATGGGTCAGGTTAAGTTGACCTGCCACCACTATATTTTGTCTTTTGTTTTAAACTTCCATTGATATATCAACACTTATTAGAATGACTATCCATTTTCATGAACAAAGCTGCTATTAGCCTTTTAAGTAGTAGCAAGAGCTATGCACTTACTGATTTATTTCCCTTGAAACAGGCTGGACACAACAATTTCTGGATCAGTGAAACAAGAAAGTGCTTTTAAAATTATGGCCAAATCCTTCTCTAAGAGATGGCAAAATGGAGAAATTAGTAATTTCCAGTACTTGATGCATCTCAACACACTTGCAGGTCGTGGGTACAGTGATCTTACACAATATCCGGTCTTCCCGTGGGTTTTGGCGGATTATGAAAGTGAAAATCTTGACTTAACGGATGAAAAATCTTTCCGGAGACTTGACAAACCCATGGGCTGTCAAACAGAGGAGGGAGAAGATGAGTTCAAGAAAAGGTTGGATTTGATTTATCTAGAGCAATTTTCTTATTAATAGGCTGGGCTATGTTCTATCTTTAACAAGTCTATTGGGTAAAATAGAAAAATTGCTTATAAAAATGTATAGGTATAAAACCTCCTAAATCACTTTTTTCTTAGTTTATTACTGCATTAATATGATTTTTTGCAATTAATTTTAACAGATCAGTTATTTACATAAAAGAATTGGAGAAAAAGTATTCTTAATTAAATCTTACCTGTTTTTGACTTTTATGTGACCCACACATGTTCTACCTGTAATCTAATACTTTTCTCCTGCCAAAACTTGGGAACTTTGATTACTTGGGAAATTGGGTTTATTATTTTTCTTTCTTTTCTGCTTTTTGGCAGGTATGAAAGCTGGGATGATCCTGACATACCCAAATTTCATTACGGGTCTCACTATTCTAGTGCTGGGATTGTCCTTTTCTATCTTCTAAGGTTGCCACCATTTAGTACCGAGAATCAAAAGCTACAGGGTGGTCAGTTTGATCATGCTGACCGCCTTTTCAATAGTGTACGTGACACATGGTCAAGTGCTGCTGGAAGAGGCAACACATCAGATGTAAAAGAACTCATTCCAGAATTCTTTTATATGCCAGAATTCCTGGAGAACAGATTTGGTCTTGACCTTGGAGAGAAACAATCAGGGGAAAAGGTATGTTTGTGGTTTCCTTTTCATGATTTTATCTTGTTTGTTCATTATTTTCCTGTCGAAATTGTTTCTTAATTTACAAATGTTGAGAGTTGTGGTTACAGATTGGGCTTGTTGGTTGATGGGATAAATTTGGTTTGGGTCAAATTAGGTTTTTTATACTGTTCAAAATGGCCTGGTCCGGATCTGCCAAAATGCTTGTGTTTTTCTTTTTCTTTTTATTTTATTAAATGACTGCACAGAAAAATCTGTGTTTGTTCTATTAATGTATGAAGTTATGATTACTAAACTATATATTAAAACAAATACGAGAATTTGAGCATTACGTTTGTTCAAGATAAATATAACCCAAATCGACCTGTTGTATGACTGGATAGTTCTTTCCAGGTTGGAGATGTTGGGTTACCTCCTTGGGCCAAGGGTAGTGCAAGAGAGTTCATCAGAAAGCATAGGGAGGCTCTTGAATCTGAGTATGTTTCTGAGAATTTGCATCACTGGATTGACCTCATTTTTGGTTATAAACAGCGTGGAAAGGTGAGTATTAATGTTTATTTTAACAAGTTACAATAATCTATTTAAACGCATGTCAAAACATTCTCTAAAGTTTCTGCTTTCACAGGCGGCTGAGGAAGCTGTCAATGTTTTCTACCACTACACATACGAGGGGAGTGTTGACATAGATGCAGTTGCAGATCCTGCAATGAAGGCTTCCATTTTAGCTCAAATCAATCACTTTGGACAAACACCTAAACAGCTATTTCAGCGGGCCCATCCCAAGAGAAAGAAAGATAAAAAACCGCCAGTAAATCCACTCAAGTACTCTAATTACCTTGTTCCACACGAGATTCGTAAAAGTGCATCTTCCATAGCACAAATTGTTACATCAAATGACAAGATTCTCATGGTGGGCCCCAACAATCTGTTAAATCCCCGAACCTATGCCACTTATGTTGCATGGGGTTTCCCTGACCGGAGTTTAAGATACATGAGCTATGATCAAGATAAGCTCCTTTCAACCCATGAAAACCTTCATGGTGGCAACCAGATCCAGTGTGCCAGTGCTAGCCATGATGGTCAGGTCCTAGTCACCGGTGCAGACGATGGTTTGGTTTGTGTTTGGCGGGTTGGGGGCTTCAGTGCTCCACGTGCACCACGAACCTTACAATTGGAAAAAGCACTTTCAGCTCATACGGCTAAAATCACGTGTCTTCATATATGCCAGCCATATATGATCATTATAAGCGGCTCAGATGACTGCACAGTGGTCTTATGGGATCTTAGCTCATTGGTTTTTATTAGACAGCTTCCCATGTTCTCGTCTCCAGTTTCGGCTATTTATATGAACGAACTAACGGGTGAAATTGTGACAGCTGCAGGGATCATGCTTGCTGTTTGGAGTATAAACGGTGATTGTTTAGCTGTTGTCAACACTTCACAACTTCCATCCGATTTCATCGTGTCAGTGACCACTTGTACCTTTTCTGATTGGCTGGAAACCAACTGGTATGTATCCGGTCATCAGAGTGGTGCGGTTAAGGTCTGGCAAATGGTTCATAGCTCTAGCGAAAGTGTCCAAACCCCAACCCAAACCCAAACCCAAACCCAAAACCAGACATTTGGGTTAGGGTTAGGTGGTCAGGTGCCTGAGTACACGTTGGTTCTACGAAAGGTGCTCAGGGGTCATAAACACTCGGTCACCGCCCTTCATCTAACAAGCGACTTGAAACAGCTTTTGAGTGGTGATTCGAGTGGTCATTTGATTTCATGGACATTACCAGATGAAACCTTGCGAAATTCCATTAGACGGGGGTGAGTTTAAGGTTTTATTAAGGTAACTGTGAAAATGTTCTTGTCTGTAACCTAACGGGTTCGGTGTCCATCCTCCTAACACGAAACGGGCTGGCCGGGAACTACAAGAAGAACAAGATAGGGTGATGGCGAGTGAAGTGGCGGCACACGGGCTTTGTGGGACCCAGAGTTTTTTTCGTTTTTTGTTATTATGAACTAGTGTACATAGAAGGGGTTAATTTAGATGATATAATTTGGATTTGTATAGGTAAGGTCTGGTAAGGGAGTTTGGACTTTCAATTGCCCCTATTTTGGCCCGGGGAATATAGTTGTGTTGTGTTGTGTTGTGTTCTTATTGTCATTTATTTTGTAAGGATATTATGAACTTACATATACGATTTCAAATCAATAGTTTACTTTCACCACCTCTAGTCTGGTTGCAAAGGTTAAAAAGTATAAAGAAAACCATGTTTGGTTAAGATTGGAATCTAAGTAAAGGAATACAACATTCCAATTACATAATGTAGACCTAACCAACACAATTGTTTATTTGAAGAATAGGCTGGATTCGTCAAACATACTTTTTATGCTATGACTAGGAAGGTTATTACAAGAAAAAAGAGTTGCATGATCTTGCGAATTATTTCTTTATGTGAGAACTATACTACTTTGTAATTTATTGTAGGTGAAAATTACTTTAAATTCTAAAAATAAACGGATCTTCAAGCATAAAGAATCAAATTTTATATAACACTTTATAAACAACTACCTCTAGATTCTAAATAAACACTAAGAAAACCCTAAACTTATATGGGTAACAAGTTAACCCATTTATTAAACAACATTTGGGCTAACCCCTTTACTAAACCGAGTCAGGCTCGGTTTACTTGTTTAACAAATGAGCTATACTACCGCCATCCATACCGCCAATGAGGCCCTCGCCACCATGATCACCACCGCATCACAATCTAAAATTCTAAATGTTCAATTTTTCTTTAGTAAAATTGAATTCTTTCAAAATAGTTTTGTTAGCCGGACGTACTTGTTATGCATATGTTGACACATCTTATAAATTTTGCCCAAAGAATATTTATAATAGGTGTATGATTAAAATATCTGATATATTTATATAAATTTATTTTAATAGTTCATAACTTAACTAAAAATTTAACTAAAAATAAAAATTGTTCTAGTTTCATATACATAATAATTTTATCAAACAAAGTACAATATAAATTAAAAGATCAATGCATAAATCGAAGTTTAAAAACTTGGATGCAAGTGTATTCGAAATATACTTTTTCATACCACCAGTTTTTACAAATATAATAATTATTCAAACACATTAAAACAGTATTAACTATGTTCCATTTCATGATTATTGCATCATGCCGTATAATCAAAGAACCCTTAAGAAAACTTTTGTTTCAATTACAAACAATCTCAATGACCAAGAAACACGTTATAACAACCGTTTGCATAATGGTTATCGTTAGTTCTTGTTGTATGAACTGAAAGGACTGTTAGATTGTAATTCTTTGTATTGGGTTTGTAGTTCTGTATTTGTATGTTTAGTATATGTTTAGTATAGATGTGTAAATCTTGAAAGTAGAGGGGCCTTATGTGTAAATAGTTTGTTATCTTAACAACTATAAATAGGTGGGCTGTGTATATTGTAAAGAGATTAATACTTTACTCAATAAACATTTTCTTGCATTTTGTTAGTTAATTCTGTTGATAACATTTGGTATCAGAGCTCTAAAGGCTCTCGATCCACAGAATCTTCCGGCCCTCGATCGACAGAATCCTTTTCTCTCTAGCGATCTTGAATTCTTGATTACAATCAGTTGCGATTGTAATTGAATCTTCCGAAGTGATCATCCGCGACTAAGATTCAAGACTCTCCAAAAGAACGATGGCAGATCGCGATGCACAGGTGGTGCTGAAAGATACCAGCGACTCCATTTCGTTCAAGATCCCCATGTTAACCCCGACGAACTACACTTCCTGGTCAATCAAGATGGAAGCCTTTATGGATGCCCAGGGAATCTGGGATGCCATAGAACCCCCTGGCACAGCCACAGTTGATGTAAAACTAGGCAAGAAGGCGAGGGCCTTCATCTTCCAGTCTTTGCCAGAAGATGTCTTGATGCAAGTTGCAGCATTCAAGACTGCGAAAAATGTCTGGGATGCCTTGAAGAAAAGGTATGTAGGGGAAGAAAGAGTCAAGCAGGCCCGAATTCAACCTTAGATCGTGAGTTTGAGATGTTGGGCATGGGAGAGAATGAGTCCATAGATGAGTTTGCAGGGAGAATGGGAGAATTGGTCTCAAGATATAGAGCTCTGGGAACTGTGATCCCAGATGTGAAGCAAGTAAGGAAGGTCCTGAAGGCTGCACCTGAAAGGTACTTGCCTATTGTAGCAGCAATAGAACAGTTCTCTGATCTTGAGAAGATGCCATTGAGGAACTGGTAGGGCGGTTGAAAGCCTACGAGGAGAGACTGAAGCCAGTGACACTGAGCAAGAACTCATCTGGCCAACTTCTCCTGACCAAAGCTGAGTGGCTAGAGAGGACAAGAAATGAATCCAAATCGGAGCACCAGCGGGGGACTGCCACCAGTGACACCAAAGGCAGGGAAGAGGGAGAGGAAGATTCACAAAGGGCAGGGGAAGGAAATCCAACCCTGAGAACTGTGAAAGAAATAGTAATGGTAACAAGAAAGACAAGAGAAGCATAAGGTGCTTCAATTGTGATAAACTTGGGCACTACTCAAATGAGTGCAAGGCTCCTAGGAAGGGAGAGCAGGAGGCACATCTTGCACAGGCCCAAGAAGACCAGGAACCTGCCCTGTTGATGGCAAGACTCTCAAAAGACCTAGGTCTGTTAGAGGAACAGGGTGTGTTCCCCAAGAGGTTGCCACAGGGAGGGGATACTTGCTCCTGGTATCTTGATAATGGAGCCAGCAACCACATGTCAGGTATTCATTCTCACTTCACTGATCTTAATGAGGGTATCACAGGAAAAGTAAAGTTTGGGGATGGACTGGTTCTAGCAGTTTTAGAGCAAAAGTTCCACTGGAACTTGTTCATGCAGATTTGTGTGGCCCATTAGAACCACCCACACTTGCAGGGAACAGGTACTTCATGCTGCTGGTGGATGATTGCTCAAGATACATGTGGGTGTACATACTCAAGTCAAAGGACCAGGCACCCATGGCTTTTCAGCAGTTTAAAGCTCAGGTTCAGGTGGAGACTGAGTACAAGATTAAGGCTCTAAGGACTGATAGAGGGGGGGGGGGGGGAATTCACTTCAAGAAGCTTTGAGCAGCTATGCAGTGAAGATGGAATCAAGAGGTTCTTGACAGCTCCATACACTCCACAGCAAAATGGAGTGGTGGAAAGGAGGAACCAAACTGTGATGGGCATGGTAAGATCAATGTTAAAGGCCATGCATATGCCTTTGCATTGGTGGGCTGAGGCAGTGAGACATTCAGTCTTCCTGCTAAACAGAAGTCCAACTAAAGCTTTGGATGCAGTTACCCCCTATGAAAGTTTGTATAATAGGAAGCCTAAGGTGAAACATTTGAGAGTGTTTGGGTGCAAAGGGCATGTGAAAGTACCAAGCAATCTGGTCAGAAAGTTGGATGATAGAAGTAAGCCAATGGTTCATCTGGGCATAGAACCAGGTTCTAAAGCCTATAGAATGTTTGATCCTGATAAAGGTCGAATTGTGGTAAGTAGAGATGTTAAGTTTGAGGAAAGTGTGCCTTGGAATTGGGAACAGGATAAACAGGGTCAGCCAAAACAGAGATATGCAGATTTTGGAGTGAAAATGACTCACAGTGTGCAGAGTCATAATTCTTTGGGGGAAACTAAGGTTTCTAATTCCCATGATGATGATGATAATGAAAGTCAAGGGGATGATGGTGATTATGTGAATCCGGAAACAGATCATGTTCAGGATTCAGGGGGTGCACAGGATGGAGATAATTTTGATGAAGATGTGATTCCCAGGTCAACCTATGATGATACACCTACAAAGGGATTCAAGAGCATGGAGGATGTGTTTGATAGAACAGATATCCAACAACAGATCCTTTTGAACCTCCTGTGTTGATGAATCTGAATTACTATTAATGAGAGAACCAACTTGTTATGAGCAGGCTAAGAACAAACCAGAGTGGAGGAAAGCTATGCAAGAAGAACTTGATAGCATTGAGAAGAATGGGACTTGGGAATTAGTCCAGTGTCCACAAGGGGTGAAGCCAATTGGTTTGAAATGGCTGTTCAAGTTGAAAAAGAATGCAGAAGGGGCAATACTAGGCATAAGGCCAGATTAGTAGTGAAAGGTATGTGCAGAAGTATGGTATTGATTATGAAGAGGTGTTTGCCCCTGTGGCAAGGTTAGAGACAGTAAGGATGATTATGGCTTTGGCTGCATCTAATGGGTGGAAGGTTCATCATCTTGATGTGAAAACTGCTTTTCTGAATGGAGACCTGAAGGAGGAGGTGTATGTGGTTCAACCAGAAGGATTTGTGAAATCTGGTCAAGAACAGAAGGTATACAGGCTTATAAAAGCTCTGTATGGGCTGAAACAGGCTCCAAGAGCCTGGAATGAGAAGCTTCATGACACTTTGCTGAAGTTGGGTTTGAAAGATGTCCTCAGGAACATGCAGTCTACAGAAGGTGTTATGATAGTGGCTCATTGATAATAGGAGTTTATGTTGATGATATTGTTGTGACTGGGTCTACAATGGATGTTGTTGAAAAGTTCAAGTCTATGATGAAATCTTAGTTTGAGATGACTGATCTTGGCTTGTTGAAGTATTATTTGGGCATTGAGGTGAGACAAGAAGGTGATGGGATTTTCTTATGTCAATCAGGATATGCTAAGAAGATTCTGGAGGATTATAAACTGTGGGAATGTAATGCTACCAAGACTCCTATGGATCCAGGGTTAAAGCTGGGTAAAGATGAAGAGTGTGAGCCAGTGGATGTTACCAGGTACAGAAGAGTCATTGGGTGTTTGAGGTATTTGACTCAGACAAGACCTGACTTGTGTTATGCAGTTGGAATCACAAGTAGGTTCATGAATCACCAAGAACATCACATTGGCAGGCTGTGAAGCACATATTGAGGTATGTGAAAGGGACTGTAGATAATGGGGTTTGGTATAAGTATGGTGGATTTAGTGAATGATTGGGTTTAGTGACAGTTCACATGCACCAATTAAAGCAGATGAGAAGAGTACTACTGGTGTTGTATTCTACTACTGTGAAGGACCTGTAAGTTGGGTAAGCCAGAAGCAAGAGACAGTGGCTTTATCTTCCTGTGAAGCTGAGTTTATGGCTGCCACTTCTGCAGCTCAACAAGCTGTTTGGTTGAAAAATCTATTGGAAGAACTTACAGGGAAGAAGATGGGTCCTATATTGTTACATGTGGATAACAAATCAGCTGTGCAGTTAATGAAAAATCCTGTTTTTCATGGAAGATCTAAGCACATTGATGTCAGATACCATTATATTCGTGGTTGTGTAGAGAAAGGAATGGTGGTGGTAAGACATGTAAGTGGTAATGAGCAAAGAGCTGATATTCTAACCAAAGCTCTTCCGAGGTTAAAGTTTGTGGAAATGAAGAAGCTTTTGGGAGTTGGTGGATTCAAAGAATTAAGGGGGTGATTGTTAGATTGTAATTCTTTGTATTGGGTTTGTAGTTCTGTATTTGTATGTTTAGTATATGTTTAGTATAGATGTGTAAATC
The DNA here is from genome assembly GCA_025506515.1 of Flaveria trinervia. Lineage (NCBI taxonomy): Eukaryota > Viridiplantae > Streptophyta > Magnoliopsida > Asterales > Asteraceae > Flaveria > Flaveria trinervia. Next base: position 9,519,798 of record CM046442.1, on the reverse strand, counting down.
TTGAAAGTAGAGGGGCCTTATGTGTAAATAGTTTGTTATCTTAACAACTATAAATAGGTGGGCTGTGTATATTGTAAAGAGACTAATACTTTACTCAATAAACATTTTCTTGCATTTTGTTAGTTAATTCTGTTGATAACAAGGACAACTTAACTTTCAAATAGTATTAGAGTTGGTAATGTTAGTATTTTATTGATAACAAGTTTAATGTTGTCAAACGAAAAATAATAGTTAAAAGTAAAACGGGTCAAAATGGCAAATGATATGTATTTGTAGTTTTAAAGTGTCGTAAATCATTATATACTTTAAAGAATTTATCTTGATATCTCAATATTGTCAATCATATTTAATGTAACAGTTACCGACAGTATTAGAAAATGTATACACGAGTCGACTTATCTAGCCTTAAATTAACCTGTGCATGAACATTACTTGTACCTTATTATGAACAGTTTATTTTGTCATCTCTTGTTTCACAAACTCAAGTTGTTTTTAGGTATGTGACCACACCAAGTGAAAACAGAATCTTGGTGTACAGGCCCATGTATAAAAATCCCAATGGGACAATCTCATGAGGCTCATTGTTTAATGATTTATGATTTCCAAATATATATAATATATATTTTCAAATATAACAGGACTTATTGGGCCACAAAACTATGTGATAATTACACCTAATGCCCTTGCTTACTCCATTTAGTTTAATTCCATAAGAATCAAAGTTATTGTGTTGTGATGATGATGGCACTGGTGGTAATTAATGGAAATGGTTGGCTGGAGGCTGGACCATTCTATCACTGCATGAAGGCTGGTGCTATAATATCATTTTAGCATATCAAGAACAATTCAAAGAATTTAAAAATCCACTTCAAAATTGATGTTTTATCCATTTTTATCATATTCTTTGTGTAAAATCAAGTTTCCAATTAATAATTTGGTAGGAGTAATACGGAAAAGATAATCACATAATAATGGTTAAAGGCCGTTTTTATGTATCACATTTAAAATAATATGTGTGAGTACTGTATACATAAATATTATTATTGTTAATAATAATAATAATGATAATAATAAAATAATAATAATAATAATAATAATAATAATAATAATAATAATAATATAATATAATAATAATAATAATAATAATAATAATAATAATAATAATAATATAATAATAATAAAATAATAATAATATAATAATAATAATAATATAATAATAATAATAATAATAATAATAATAATAATAATACTCTGAATCTGTAAAGTGAAAAAAACAAAGCAGAGAGTTGGGAAAGCAAATATTAACAGGAAAAAAAGGACCACTCTATAATTACATAAACACAGAACAGAGGCTATGTTTACATACCTACACTCTTGTTCAGCATTTACTGTCTTGTTTACTCTTTATCAGCTTTTTAGTTTTTATCATGGAACACTTGCCTCCAACCATAACATTCACATGTTTCTTTATTTCACAATTATTCTTTAATTTTTTACAAGCACTAATTTACTCTTAATACTAAATTATTATTCATTACAGGACTCTAACCCTTTATCTCATAAGGTTGAACATTACTTTACACACTTAACAGGCATAAGGCTCTTTGATAATTATTCATTAATAAATATACTAGAATAGAGCTTTATTAACGAAATTAGCTTATGAAATGATCAACAATAGTTACCAAACGAGATTTTTTATTTGTTTTTTTTCATTAAGGTAAATAAACTGTTCACGAACATTTACATAACATAAATGTACACAAACAAAGTTTGTCAAACTGTAACACAAACTTAACATAATTATTCGAACATACTTAGACATTAAATAAAATTAACACATGAATTAAGCAGCTTCTCAAACTTTAGCATAACTTGAAATTCAAAATGGTCAAATACGGGATGTTGGCATAGACATATAATATAACTACGGTTTCATATTTTTAAAAGCTTAAAACTAGTAATATAAAAGTACAAAATCTTTAAATGAACAAACACAAACAAATATAAACACACATATTATCGATCATTCACGAATATAAACAATAAATATGACTTCTGTTCATGTTTGTTCGTTTAGTTTAACGAACAAAATTTTCTTGTACGTGTTCATTCATTCATTAAATGAACGAACATAAACGAACTTTCAACCGAACAGTTTACGAACTGTTCGCTGAACGTTGAGTTCGTTTACAGCTCAAGCCCTACTATACACTAGAACCTTCAACCTTCTGATAAATATAAATTTTGTGGATTTATTAGTGATTATATTTATTACTATTATTATATAACATGTCGGTGGCAAATGGAAAAGAGCCACCGACATTTGCTATACTATTAATTTTTTTTTCTTAAGATAACAAGATTTTTTTTAGATCAAGTGGCAAGCTTCCTCAAGGTGAGGTATGAACTATGAAGTACGAAAAACCACAAGTCATTTTTTTGGTTCTTTTTTTCTTTTTCTCAACTCCTTTGTGTATCATTACCAAATTGTCCCCTCTTTTTCCCTTGCCTTTCTATTTTTACTGCAACAATGGACATGCATTTTCATTATTTATGTAAGATGTTAAACGTGTCGAAGTTCGTATTTGTTTTGACTTGTATTTTGTTCAGAAATAAGGCGGCGGGTTACATATAAAACGTTTATATGATTATTTGTATTCAAGCTTTGAGTTAGTTTATGTTTGAGTCGAATATAATACAATTTTCATTTGACGGTATAAATCCAAGTTACTCTACGTTTTAACGTAAATTTAGTTTGGAAATTAGTCGGGTTTATTGTATTTATACTTTATCACGTTTATATGTCGACATTACACATGTTTTTATCGTTATGGTAATCTAATTAAGATGCTTAAGTCGGGGATGTTTGAACCTATATCTTTAAAAGACCTTTCAGGTGTCTTACATATGTGATACCTCAGCTAGCATATGAAAATGTTCCCGATTTGTTGGATGAATATTTAACTAAAACGTACATCACATTAGAAGATACAATAATTTTGTGATTGTGTTGTTAGGTTGTATGGTAAGTAATATTTGAGTAGACCAACCGCAAATGACATACAAACTCTATACTCCCATCATGGAACTCGACATGTTTTTTGTAGCATGTTGGGTCGGTGTTGATTGTATACATTAGGTTTGAAGGGATTTCTCAGTGGCACAATACATGAGAGGTGACCATCGGTACTCAACTCTCGTGCTTGAAGCGATATGATGAAGTCACAAGATACGTGGTTTTGGCATGAATTCTTTGGTGACGTACACCAGTTCAAACGACGACATCAATGTATTGAATCAATCTTTATCATTCAACAACGTTGTTAATGAAACTACATCGAAAATCCTATTTATAGTAAATGTAAGATGATATAAGTATGGGTGTTATCTTGTGTTGGGATATACACCAGTTACGTTGGACAACATTTCATGATATTGATATTTTTCCAACAAGTACCAAACAAATACGATACAAGCCCGCAAAGGAAGCAATGCAGATGGATATTTATTTTGTTTTATCTAATCTTGTAGTTTTTTTATAATGTAGTGGTGTTTTTTTATATCAATGAAAATTTAGTTTAAAATTAATTCTTTTATCTTGAATTAATATCGGAATTCTGTTTTAACAGGGCTTGTTCTGAGATTTTACGTGCCATGAGTGAGTAGTAAAAGTTTAACTCTCAAAAAATTAACTTATATAAAGTAAAAAATAATTAGTACTATGAAACTATTATGATAAAAAAAAAAAAATAGTATTAAAGAATATGTTACAAAACTAAAAATATCATGAGATTCTTCTTACACTTTGGAATCAAAGTAAAAATTACTATAAAAAATAAACTTATATAAATAAAAGAAGTTAGCCACAACATGCCCCTAATCAACATCAATCTAAAAACTAACTTGTAAGTGCATTATTTCTAAAACCATTATATAAAATCAAACCATAATAAACAAAACAAAATCATAATTAAAGCATAAAAAATTAAATCAAATTAAAATAAAAAATCAAATACATAAACCGGCACTAGCTTCTCATCTCTTATTTAATCAAAATCACAAATCATAAAGAAACCAATATCTTGTAAGGAAGGAGGCAATCTCATGGTAATGTTTGATGTCATAAGTTTGAGTGATGTAATATTTTTTAGTTGTTTAAGTGATTTTATTATAGTGGATTTTATAGTGGTGAGTTATTTTTAAATGGCCGGCAAGTTCTCATCATCAGTGCTATTTGTTTTCACTGGGTGTGTGATTTTTTATCAATAGATTTACTCGGATGACTGGGCTTGTAGTTTTCATTACCTGTTTAAAAAATAATTGAATTAAGTTTACAAAAGAGAAATTTATCATCTTATCGATAATTCAAATGTTAATTTTTAAGCACAATAACTCTATCTTCTTATGAATTTTCTTTGGGTTTCTCACTATGTATGACCATAATTATATAAGACAACGACTTGATAACATATAACATAAAACTGACATGTAATGTCACTTTTATACTTTTTAGTAATCATACACACATATGTGTGTATGTGTGAGAGAGATTGTGTATCTGTTGCAAGTTGCAAGTGAAACCCTATGTGAAGTATAAAACATAGGTTATGAGCTGTTATTTCCAGCTGCTGCTCACATGATTCACTCGATCTTAAAGGTATCTTTATTAATTCACTGTTT
>CM046442.1:9312615-9507615 GCA_025506515.1 Flaveria trinervia | reverse complement strand
ATAGATTATGAAAGTTCGGGTAACTTCTTTAGATTTGTTATATAAAACTTTACAATTTAATTTAAAAACATTTTGACACTTTTTGTTTTCTCTGAAAATCAGTAATAAATGGCATGAGCTTTATAAAAGAATTATTAATGGGTAATATCACACAATTGATTCTCTTTATATATAAAAGCTCGCTTGTAAAAAGATGCTACCAACTTTAAACATTTTACCCATATAAATTCTTTTGAGATTCTAATGAACTCAAATTACGATTAAAACGGTCTATCATTATTTGCATTTTTAACCCAAAGCTCTACGAATATTAGTAAACATGTCATAATTTCTTGAATGTCTCATGTTCAATGAAGGTACAATTTATCTGATTTAATGCGGGTTTCTCATAAACTGAAAATAAACATTGTGTAATTGAATAATAACATCATGCTGTGATATTATTATTAGAGAAAGATTCAAATACAAAGTCTTTTAAAACTAAAAAATACAAGAATGAGTAAGATGATTACACATGTCCTTTTGATTACAATTAGTTTCGGGGCAAAATTAAAAATGTCCCTCCTCCAAAGTTCCACCTTTTTGTTTAAATATTTATAACTTTTACACACGACATTAATTTAAAAAAAAAATATTACATCTTAAAAGCGAGTGTTTTTTAATCTTTAAAATGAGTATAATGTTCATATAAAAAATATTTAACTCATTGTGTAATTTCATCAGACCATTGTGTAATTTCATTAGGTTATTGTGTAATCTTCTGAATTGATGAACATTACATAATTATTTGAATAGAAATACATAATGAACTTGAAACATAAAAATTTTACATTTCTTATTATTGTGTTATTCAAAAATTATCATTTAAAAAATACATAGCACAATAGTCAACATTAGACAAAATAAGTAACACAATAACCAACACTAGACTCTGTGATTAGCAATCGACACAATGAGCTGCTTGACGAGCATTACACAATGACATAATTAAGATTATATAATGAATTGAAAAACGTAAAAAATATATTTTTAGCATTGTTTTATTCGAAAATTGTCATTTAAAAAAACACAATGTATAACACGATAGTCAATATTAGACACAATGACCAACACTAGACTCGATCTGACGAGGAATACATAATGAACTTGAAACACAAAAAGTTTATTATTATGTTATTTGAAAATCATCACTTTAAAAAACACAATGAACAACACAATGGTCAACATTAGACAAAATTAATAACACAATGATCAGCACTAGACTCGATGTTTGGCAATCAACACAATGAGTTGCTTGACGATGATTACACAATGACATGATCAGGATTACACAAATAAGCTGGAGAAAACGCTAAAAAGTTTATATTTTAAACATTGTGTTATTTGAAAATCACCATTTTAAAAAACATATTACAAAACACAATAGTCAACATTAGACATAATGAGTAGCACAATAATCAACACAAGACTCGATAATTAGCAATACACACAATGAGCTGAATGACAAGTATTACACAATGATCTGATTAAGATTACACAATAACCTAGAAAAATGTAAAAAAATTAAACTTTCAGCATTATTTTATTTGAAAATCACCATTTTAAAAAACACAATTGCTAATATTAGACACAATGGGTAACACAATGACTAGCAGTAGACTCAATGATTAGAAACAAACACAACAATGAGCTGCTTGATGAAGATTACAAAGTCACTTGCTAATGATTGCACAATAAATTGAAAAACATACAAAAATATATCTTTAACGTTGTGTTATTTAAAAATTATCATTTTTAAGAAACACAATGTATAACAAAATGGTAAATATTAGCCATAATGATCTGATAAATATTACTTAATGAGTTGATATTACACAATGAGCTCTTGAATATTACACAATGAGCTGAAATAATGTGAAAAAAATCAATTTTTATATATCAAAATTATAGGTGAAAAACATAAAAAATTATATTTTTAACATTGTGTTATTTAAAATCATTATTTTTAAAAAAACACAATGCATAACAAAATGGTAAATATTAGCCACAATGATATGATAAATATTATTTAATGACATGATATTACACAATGAGCTGCCGACTATTACACAATGAGCTGCCGAATATTACACAATGAGCTGAAATAACATAAAAAATTCAATTTTTATTTATCAAAATTATAGGCGTTTTAAAGATAAAAACATTGATTTTTATGGTGTAAATTTTTTAAAAAAATAATGTTGTATGTAAAAGTTACGACCGTTTTAAAAAAAAACAGAACTTGAAAATGTGGTTAACACTAAAATACACCTGGCCTATCATTTAAAGTTTCAATTAATTTCCATTATGCCATTAGATTTTCTTAATCATTGGATTTAAGATCTAATAGATAATAAATATTCTCGCAATTTTTAATTTGTCTTCTCATTTTACGATAACCCCACCCTTATTATCATTATTATTATTATTGTTGTTATGACTGTTATTATTATTGTTATGATTATGATTATTATTATTATTACTATTGTTATTGTTATTATTATTATTATTATTATTATTATTATTATTAATATTAAGATTATTATTATTTAAAGTAAGATATATTTTTTTATTCAAACACCAATAATCATTAGGCCAAGTGGTTGAAATGAGATGTGTCAAAATTTTATAATATAAGAGAGGATTTGATTCAAGTCACACCGTAAAAAAAAAGATTTTAGGTTGGATCAACGGGTTTTCTCTCATGTATGGTAAGGTTTTTTATGTGGTCTTGGGTACATACCTAAGTAGTGAAAATGATCGGGTGGCTAGTAACCCGTCAATAATCTAATTAACCATTAATGATTCATTTAACCCATACGATAAAGCAATTATCGACAACTAAATCTCATCATTAACATATTTAATAGTGATTAAAATGAAACCACTAAGCTTTAATAAGTGGGAATTAGGAAAAGTCACTTGAGATTCAAGATTCTTGCAAAGCCTAAACACCACTTATTAATCCTATGTAGCTCACCTAATATGCTTTTGAGTTTTGCCTTTTAATTTATGGTGGTTGTTATCATTAGGCCAATGGAAAATAAAAGTAAAAAACCAGTGACTAAAATATAAATAATAATTGGTAAATGCATATGTGACACAAATATACGTTTTTCTTACGGAGAAATTGTATTATATTTCTAACTAGGTTAGCGTCTATGTATCACATGAGTGGATTAAATAAAACATATTTTAATCATTAGTTTTATGAATATTTTATTTTTTAAATGTTATTATCTATTGATAAAATAAAAATATAATGAATATTTAAAAGTTATAACACATAATGAATTAAAATTATTACTCTATCTTTAATATGTATTAATAAATTATTAAAATAACTACATTTATATTTTATCGTTTAGTAGTTTAGTTTACTTATTTACAATAATTATCATTTAATATGAGAGAGAAAAGAAAAACATAAATATAAATATCTTTTTAAACATATTTTAGTTAAAAAGAAATGTCAAATTAATTATTTTTATAATTTTTGTATTTATTATGAGAGAGAGACGAGAAAATTATTTTTTTTGATATGCTAGTTGGATGACACGTGTCATATGATATGCTAGAATGATGACACGTGTCATATGATATGCTAGAATGATGAAACTTGTCTTAAAAAAACCTTCTTTTATTATAGGTTATAAATTCTAGCAAGATGCTAGAACTGGAAAATGTATTTTACTTCGTAATTAAGATTAACTAATAAAATAGAAATTGTTAGATCAAGAAGAAGGCTGGTGCAACCAAAATCAAATCATTTAGATAATTTTGGTGCTACATGCAAAGGCTTCCGAAGCTTAGCATGGAACTTCCGAAGGTTGTAGAGCTCTTCCGAAGATAAAGTGAAAGATCAGCTTCCGAAGACAAAACACTACTTTCGAAGTCAAGAGCTTGCTTCCGAAGGTTAAGTCTTAGGAGAGCAATTAGAAGACTACTTCCGAAGTATGAAGGAAAGAAGAAGTTCCCAAGCCTTGGAAGAAGCAACCTCTTCCGAAGTATAAGTGGCTTCGGAAGAGTTGTTCTTCCGAAGCCATTTAACCTTCGGAAGACACTTCTATGAACTAGTGGACACAAGTATGGTCTTTGACACTCTATTGTAGACCTCTGATACTGCATGGCGTTTTCTCAAAGAGCCATGCAGTTGACCATACTTTATTCCACTGTTTACCTTTTTATGATAGTACATGTTACCAACTTTAGTTGGTGACAAAAGGTAAGTCAAGGACATGTCCTGACTACCAAATCTCAGATAAGACTTTATCCGAGATACCTTAAACTATAGTCTTGTAGTATAGGCTTTAGTTATAAGATCCCAACTGGTATCAAAGTATATTCGGCTGTAGGTAGTATTATATATAGTTTCTATTGTAACTCGAAAAGATAAGCTTGTAAGAGTCTTGTAATATTTGAGTTGAGAAGCAATATATGTAAGTACCTTGAAAATTACTTTCTGTGTTTTGTATTACTTACTATATTGTGATCAATTCTTATTGACTCTATCTTCATCCGAGTGTTGTTCAAGTGAGTTTGAGAGAAAAACCAAGTGTTAAGTAACCCTTAACCGATCCTACATTTGGTATCAGAGCTCCTCAGGCTCTTGATTGCGTGATCTAACCATCCAAATCAACTTTTTTTTCATTCCTCCCTACAACTCACTCACTCAAAATGGCCCTTAACAAGTCCGAAGTAGAAATGGGAACCATGACAAAGGTTCCCATCATTACTCCTGAAAATTTCAGGTCTTGGAGCAGGAGAATGGAAGGCTTCATTAGATTCCAAGACAGCAAGATTTGGAACTCCATTGTCAACGGCACGTATAAGCCAAAGGTAGTATCACCTAGTGGAAACGGTGCCATGATTGAAAAAGCTGTTGAAGACTATTCTGACGAAGACCAAAAGAAGATAGACATTAAGAACAATGCTATGACAATTCTTATGACTGCAATACCGAACTCCATCATAGTGGGTTTGAGCATTGTAAGTCTGCAAAGGAATTATTTGATGCTCTTGCTTAGATGTACTCAAGCTCCAACGACTCGAAGAAGGACTCACAAAGCAGCAGTTTGAGAACTTCACTTATATTGCTGGAGAGACCCTCAGCCAGCAGTATTTCAGGTATATGGATCTTATCTCCTCTCTTCAATCTGTGAAGATCACTCCTGAACTCAAAAATCTCACGAGAAAGTTCATGAGTGCTTTTCCAAACGAGTGGACATTTTACTGTGTCTCTATCAAGAGAACAGAGAATCTGAACACTCTCACTATGAATGAACTTTACGACATCCTTGATGGATATCGTTTAGAGATGGAAAGTGTTGATACATGTGTACCTTGATTCTGATCTTTATGTAATATGTCTATGCTATCTTACACTTATGTAATAGTTGGGTACTTAATGAAATACAAATGTTTGGGTGTATTTATATAAAATATTTTATTAATGAGTTGTTTAACGCATATTGACTTGATATATAGGTTTTTGATTGTTTGAATTGATATGCATAATATTATAATAATGAATACATTCAAACTAGGTGAAGTGAAGTTCTCATGCGTCGATTGGACCATGTGTCCCACCAGTGGTCATGCGTCCGAATGGCCATGCGACTGAGTCCATGCACTTAAATAGTTCATACGCCTGAACAACTTCATGCGACTGACTCAGTCATACGACTGAACACTCAGTCGTGCGAATGGATCAACCGCATGGCTCAATCGCACGAAGAACCATGCTAATGATTCAGTCGCCCGAATGAGCAACCTAACCTATAAGTACCACCTATTCGTGGAAAAACATAAGCATTCAATCCACTTCGACTCCAGACGTACCTAGCCGTCCAGAAGCCTCTAATTTCGTACTCCAAGTTCATAGAACGTTGTAGATCGATTTCTAATCGATTCTTGATGCTAGTTTCAATACATATTGTTACTTCGTGCATACTCACTGATTGGATCGCCAATCAAATAGGATTCCGCACTATTTGGTTTGGTTTAACACGTTAATCAGTTGGTGTTTCGTTCAAATACCAGATCCCAACAAGTGGTATCAGAGCTTGGCTCTTGATTACGTGTTGATTCAATTGTTCTTGTTACAAAAGTTGTGTTTTTTCACTCAAAACGCAATCCTTTTCTGTCAAACGCGAGTTTTAGAAGTTTCCCGACCATAAAGTTTAGTTTTTCTGGCATACGGCTATTAGGGTTGGTAAGATTCGAGTTTTTACGACCAAAACAAGTTTAAACTACGATTATCAAACTTAGCAAGTTCAGTCACACGATTAGCTCAATCGAACGACTGAGTTCATTCGCATTCTCAACCGCACGATTGGACTCATTCGTACCTTCATCGTATGACTGAGACCTTCATTCGGCTGTTCAACTGCATTAGTTCATTCGGACGACTGACTCATCCGCATTTGTTCAGTCGCACGATTGAACCATCCGCATTTGTTCATTGCCCGATTAAGCCCAATCGCATACCTTCATTCGCATACATTAGCAGTTTGTTAAAACAGTAAAGTTAAGTGAAATGGAGGATCAGTTTTCGGCATACACAGCTAGTAGAGATACTCGTATTCAGAATCTACTGTTGTTGGAGAACAAAGTGGGAATACACAATAAACCCCCAAAGCTTATCACGTTAGATGACTACCCACAATGGAAGCAACGTTTCGAAATCTACTTAAATGGAGTAGATACAAACTTGTGGGAGGCAATAGAGTCGGGGTACATCATGCCAGTAGGAGCTGATGGAGTAAAACTTACTCTAAGTGGCATGTCGGATGCACATAAGTAAAACACAATGCTGAGAAGAAAGTCTACGCTTTGCTCACTCAGTCTATTCCGAAGGATATCTTCCATTAGTATTCGGAGTACACTCAAGCAAAGAAACTATAGGATGCATTGGAGAAGAGGTATGACGGAATGCCTCTCTCAAGGCCATTAAGGCAAAAGCTTTGAAGAATGAGTTCGACAACTTCTCTTCAATGGGAAAGGAAGGTCTGGATGATGTGATCGACATATTTACCACTTGATGAAGAGATGCACACTCATGGAGTAATTACATCGATGGAGGATAAAGTATCCAACTTTGCAGATGGTCTATCGGAGAAATGGGCTTCTTTCGTATCAAATCTCAGACAGAATGGGATGCTCTCAAATTTAGATATCAATGACTTCATTCTTAAATTGAGGAAGAAGAGCTTAGGATGAAGTACAGAGCCCAAAAGGCCAACTATGATCAGAATCCTGCACTCTACAATGCAATCCTCCGGTCAGACATCTGGAGCTCCACTGCAAACTGCCTTTGTCTCAAGCGCAGCAATTCCAGCACAACCGTCGACTTCAGGGTCCGAAACGTCAGGATCGTCTAGCACCCAATATAAGATACCTGAAGCCAATGCAGCAAAACTGAAAAACGACAACTTCGGGAATGTGACTGTGGAGGTGGCCAAAGAACACATGGACCTCTTAGCTGCAGTAGTTCACTCCTATGATGGACTAGTTGTTGGAAAGATAGGAAATTGTCACCTGGCAGATGAAGATTATGAACAAGTGGACGAAATGGAGTTGGAACGTATGGACATAATATGGGCTTTGGCAAGTGCTGTCCGACGAGCTAAAAAGTTTGTCAAAAAGACCGAACAGAACTTGGTTGCTACCAAAGACACAACCTTTGGCTTCGACAAGTCAAAGGTTACTTGTTTCAACTGGTGAGAAGGGACACTTCAAGCAGGAGAGTGTAAAGCCAAAGAAGACTGGGAATGGTAATCCCTTCTCGTCATTCAATCGTCAGGACAAAGCCACAACTAGCAGTTCTACTTCATCAAGTAAGGACCCCAAAGCCTTGACTGCTAATAAGGATGAAGGACAGGACTGGAGCTTTCGGTTCGTATCCGGGGAGAGTCCAACATAGCGAATGTGGAGGACATCGATGACGATTCTGCTAGGAGGGAGACATAGTAGTAGAGCTTGCAATGTCAAATTCTAAAGACACTGCATATGTGGTCAACCATTTGCCTGAAGAAGAGAAATCTGCATCAACGTCAGAATCACCAGAACCAGAATCAACAGATTCTGTACTCATGGCTGACTCATCTTCAATATCTCAGGTAAGTACTACTGACTAGTTGTTTAATAATCATGCTTGTCTAGATTGTAATAAATTTAGAGAAAGTATAGATTTAATTTTCTAGGTTATTAGATCATAATGATAACTAGTAAAGGACCTGGAACTGTGCACTGGGGCAAATAGAGTGTTAAAACAAAACAAGCACAGTATAAGAGAAAAAATAGACCTATTGAATAAACAGCTTAGGGAACAGAGGTAGTGGCCTTTAACCAAGCAAATAACATTAGGTACTATCTAAACTCCCTAGAGGACACTAAGAAGCAAAAGGCTGTTTTAGAAGTAGAAGTCTACTCTTTAAACAGAAACTGCATAGCTGGACAAGCTCATCAGACATTGTCCAACACTTAGTGAGAGAGAGAAACAAAGGGGAGGGGCTGGGATACAAAGTGGTTCCACCACCACATGAGACCTTGATGAACACCAAAAGTAAACCTATAACAATAACCCCATCAAGGATCACGTGGTGTCCACTCCTCTTGTTAGTGATCCAGATTCAGTAAGTAAATCAACTCTAAACAAAAGGAGGCCACTTCAAAGGCAAACGGGAAGATGCCTTGTATTAACCTGGAAAAAGAGTTTGAAAAGGTTATTTAAAGTCTGGGTCAAACCAAGTCAAATAAGAACCCAAAAAGACTATAAAACCTAATCAATCACGGTTTCATGTCAAAGTCAAGGTAAACAAGAAATAAAGATGTAAAACCAGGTAAAGCAATTAAATTTGTAAAACCAAATCATACATCTAATAAAGAAGTGTCTCAATCCAAACATAATAAGGCCAACTGCGTAACTTTTACATCTCCATCAAAACAAATAAACCGTAAAGTTGAAAGCAGATCCTGCTATAATTGTGGAGAGTATGGTCACGCAACATCTCAATGTCCTTATTATCAGACATCGAGGAGGAAAGTAGAACTTCCAGTATCTGCACCTAGATCTTTTAAGAGGAACTCTGTGACGCCTCCAAAAGGTCTAGTGAACCCAAAGTTCAATCCATCAGCCATCTTCTATCTATCACAAACAGGCCTTACACAGAGCTGGTTTATGGAAAGAAAAATCCGCCTCCTCGTCTGAAAATGAAAACAAACAGAAATCTAAGCTTCCCTCAATCTCAAATGGTTAATGGGTTGAATTTATGATGTGTGATACCTCAGGGAAACCCAAGCCAGTGAAGGCTTGGGTTCCTAACATGAACTAATGTTTTATTGAATGTGCAGGGTGTTCGCTATAGTGCTGAGACTAACATGTGGATTGTAGATAGCGAAGCATCCAGGAACATGACAGGGAACAGAGCTCTATATCAAATGTCAGAAAAATTAAAGGAGGGCATGTTTCATTTGCTGGAAACAAAGGCGGGTACATCACAGCCAAGGAGAAGTGAGAAATGAGAAAGTTAAGTTTGATAAGGTAAATTACGTCCGACAATTACAAAATAACTTGCTTTCAGTCTCTCAAATTTTTGATAAAGGATTCAAGGTAGTCTTTGATAACAAGAAGTGTTACGTTCTAAAGAAGGACTACATGATTCGGAGGACCAAATTCTAATGTCAGCTTGAGATATAATGATCTTTATGTCTTGGATCTCTCAAAGGCCTCCACAAGATCATGAAGTCAAATGCTTCTTGTCCAAAGCTACTGAGAAGGACTCCATCTCCTGGCGTAGGAGAATGGGACACAAAAATCCGAGAAAAATGAATCACTTGATCCAGAATGATCTTGTGAGAGGAGTAAATGTGAAAAACTTCCAACTCCCGGATTTATGTGTTGCATGCAAAAAGGGCAAACAGACGAAGAAGTCTCATATGGAAAAGAAAGTTCATTCTATAGAACTTCCTCTGGAGCTCCTTCACATGGATCTGTTTGGTCCAGTCAGTACAAGAAGCATCGCAGGTGACTTGTATTGCTATGTAGTTACTGATGACTACTCAAGGTTCTTTTGGGTAATGTTCCTGAAATCCAAATCTGAAACATTTGAGTCCTTCAAGGAATTGGTAACGACACTGGAATCCCTATACAAGCTGAAGGTACGACAGGTGCGCTCAGACAACGGAATCAAATTCAAGAATCAAAGGATGGAAGACTATTCAAGGAAAAGGGAATTATGCATCAATTTACCTCGGCCTACACACCTCAGATGAAGGAGTTGCTGAATGGAAGAACCGCATCTTGATAGAGATGGCACAGACTATGCTGGCAGACTCGAAACTGCCATCAATTCTGGAATAAAGCAGTGGAAAATGCCTGTTATACGCTTAATCGAGTTCTGGTAGTGAAACGCCATGGAAAAACATGCTACAAGTTATTACAGCGATGTAAACCTAACTTAGAATATCTCAAGCCGTTTGGTGCCCGTGCACCCTGCTGAAGAAGACTCAGGAGGGAAAATTCAGTGAAAAGTTGATGAAGGGATCTTTCTAGGATCAACATACCGAACAAGAGAGTTTACAACAACTCAACGGGTCAGGTAGAGGTGTGGTGTAAGTTGATGTTCAGAGATATATCACACCGCCTGCTGGAAAAGGGTCTGCTTACGTCTTCGATTATGATGGATTCTTCAAGTCCTTCAACATACCTCTCTCTTTTTCAGAAGATGAGTTGGCAAACAAGATGATGTGCAATGTCTTGAACACTCCGTCTCAAGATTCAACAAGTCAATCTCCTACCAACTTAGGGGGAGCACTTGAAGTAAGTGACTCTTCCTCTGATGAAAAAAATGAAGAAAATGATCAGATCAACCAGGATGTATAGGTTCCGACTACCACAAGTACACAAGCATCTGCTAGTGATGCTTCTGAACCTTCGGAACCTCAGACTCCGATTGCCTCAGATGCAGAACCAAATGTTCATAATCTTGACTCTGAGGTGGTTGTTCCGACAACTCCCGGCTCACGTCTAAACGTCTATCATCCTTTGGATAATATTATAGGAGATGTGAGATCAGGTGTTCAGACTAGAAATCAGTTGTACTCAGCTGATTATGCCTCTGTGATGGAAAAGGGATACCTTCACGACGGTGCCTACCACTGCTTTGTGTCTCAGTTTGAGCCAAAGTATGTTAGTGAAGCACTAAATGATGAGGCTTGGGTGAGTGCCATGCAGAAGAACTTCTACAGTTTAAGAAGTTAGGTGGATGGACACTAGTGGATAGGCCCTAAGGAGCTAAAGTCATTGGCACCAAATGGGTCTTGAAATTAAGAAGGATGATCAGGGAGTGATCATCAGAAACAAGGCTGGCTTGTTGTTCAGGGTTTTCGACAAGTTGAGGGTATCGACTACAATGAAGTATTTGCACCAGTGCAAGGATGGAAGCCATCCGCATCTTCCTTGCCTATGCATCTTATATGAAAATCAAAGTTTATCAACTAGATGTTAAGAGTGCATTTCTTCATGGTGAGATCCGAGAAACAGTGTATATCAGTCAACCTGAGGGATTTGAGGACTCATATCATCGGATAGAGTTTACAAACTCGACAAGGCGTTATACGGTCTTCATCAAGCTCCATGGGCCTGGTATGAGAAACTCTCGACTCATCTTGTGTAACACGGTTTTCATAGGGGAGTGATTGACTGTACATTGTTTATCAAAGAAAAAGATGGAGACTTACTGCTAGTACAGATCTATGTAGATGACATAATCGTCGGTTCAAAGAACGAAGAATTATGCAAAGAGTTTGAAGAGTAATGAAGGTAGAGTTTGAGATGAGTGCAATAGGAGAGATGAAGTTCTTTCTCGGGTACAGGTGGATAAGACACCAAATGGGATCTTCCTACATCAAACAAGTATGTAGGTGACATTCTCAGTCGGTTTGACATGGAGAATGCTTCCAACTAGCACGCCACTGGCTACAAACCATGATGTAGCACCCGACGAGAATGGGGATCTGGTAGATGCCACTATGTACCGAGGGATGATCGGATCTCTCATGTATCTTACTGCCTCACGACCTAATATCATGTATGCTACATGTTTATGCTCACGATATCAGGCAATGCCTAAGGTGAACCACCTAATTAGGGTCAATAGGATCTTTCATTATCTGAAGGGTACGCCCACTCTTAGGTTGTGGTATCCTCTTGATGATGACTTTGAGCTTACCACATATAGCGACTCGGACTACGACGGCTACAAGATGAACTACAAGTCTACATCAGTAGGGTGTCAATTCTTTGGTAGGAGATTAGTAACCTGGCAGTGTAAGAAGCAGACCTCGGTTGCATTGTCAACCTATGAAGCCGAATATGTTGTTGCTGCAAGCTGCTGTTCAAATCATATGGATTCAACAGCAAATGCAGGATTACGGTTTGAATTTCTCTTCTACTCCTATCTTTGTTGATAACTCTGCTGCAATTGCAGTCACTAAAAACCTAGTCCAACATCCAAGACCAAACACATCAGTATTAAATATCACTTTATTCGTGATTGCTTTGAAAAGAACTTAATCGATGTGGTAAAAATAAATACAGATTTTCAACGCGCTGACCTCTATACAAAGGCATTTGATAAACCATGTTTTTTATATTTGTTAGAGGTCAACGGAGTTAAAAAGAAAAATGAGGTCATACCTGAAGATGACCATGTATAGTCCGATGCGTCGTGTCTAGTCTTTTTATTTTTTCAAATTTTAATTTAATTTTATTTTATTCTCTTGTTTTTGTTTAATTTTAATTAGCTTATTTACAATTGGTTTCTTTTCTTGCCCATTAAAATCCTAAAACGTTAATCCATAGTAGTTTTATAATTTTAGGGGGAGAATAGGTCTAAGAAAAAAAACGAGGGAAAAGAAGAGACAAGCTTAAAATAAATAAGATCGTATGTGTGATACCGATTCAATCTTTGGAATATGATAGTACATAGGTACAAACCATTTGGGACTTTAAAATTCAAAATTGAAAAAGATGCGAAGCTCAAGTATAAGTCTGTGTAGTCTGAGCAATATAAAAGGAAATATGATAGATAAGCTAGCTACTACTAAGGTAACACAACGAAGTAGACCTAGAGGTTGCTAGACCACAGATGATATGTCGGTAGATTCAACACAATAGACGATAGACCTTTTTGGTGATCTCAAGATTAAACTAAAATGTTTGACTAGCTGTGGGTAACACCTTATCCCTGGTTAACACAATCAACAAGATTCCAATAAGGGGTGACGAGCAAAATAAACGCCACAAAAGTATGCGTAAGACCAAAGCATGAGCAAAAGCACATGAAAATTGCAAATACAACCAAACTGATAACCTTTGTTGTTGGTGAGATCTGTGCTAAAAGAATGAAAAATTGCTCAAACAAGAAGATAGGTTATGTGCCTCTCTGTTGTGCGGTGGCACTGACCTGAGGATAAGCATAACCTATATATTCTAGAACTCATTGTTGTTTGCCGCCTCTCTGCTGTGCGGTGGCACTGACCTGAGGATTGGCTTCTCTTTGAAAGTTCTATGAATAGTCTCTTCTTGAATACCACCCTGAGACGCTCAAAATCTCCTGAGGAATGTTGATTATCATATAAGTGTGGGATCCACAAATGCTCGTTGAAATAAACAAACTAAAAACTGTCACCAAACTGTGTTGAAAGTCTGTGTATGGATTTAAGAAGACAAGTATACTGACAATCAATGTGGCTACAATTCTTGAAAGTTCAAAGTAGTGTGAGGACCTAATGGTACTAGTATGATTTCCTTAATTTTGCTAAATGACTCTAGATGAAAAACAAGAATAGAGCATGAAAGCTTTAGTTACCTTGTCCCAATGACTTGAATATCCTGTCTGATTCCAAATTGAATTGGTCCATGTATGGTTTAAAAGATTGAGGCTGCTCTCTCGAAAAATTAGTCCTTAGAATTACGTCTTAGGAATTTACCCTCACAAAACCCAAAAACATGTCCTAGTTTAAGTTTCAGCAGTATTTCTTTTATGTCAGTACAAAGTTAGTCTATTTTAGTTTTATGGAGTATCGGACTATGTCATGGAAGTTGATAAGGGACCTTATCATCTAAAAGGTCACGTCTAAGGTGACCACATGTGCTTTCAAATGAAAATGGGTCACGTCTGAGGTGACAAAATGTTTTAAAAGGATCACGTCTGAGGTGATCAAAAGTCTTTCAAGTTAAAATGATCATGTTCGAGATGATCAAATGTTTATAACGTTTATTCAAAGTTAAACAGAGAATATGAGGTATGGTCATAAAGTCAAATTCATGAGTCTGACCCATTCGCACGAATGGACCATGAGTATGGACCAATCATATGAATGGACCATACTCATGCACTAAACAACCGAATGGACATGAATATGAACCATTCACCTGAAGCTTATCAGAATGACCCATTCGACCGGATGAGAGTGTGCGAATGAGTCAGTCGACCGACTGAGCTTCAGTCGGCGACTGAATGTGATCGACTGAGCCATTCGCCCGACTGAGTTTCATTCGCCCGAATGAACTGAGCGAATGAGTCCAGTCGGCCGACTGAACTCAGATTCAGTATATAAAGGGCCACAGTCGATCGCATTCTCCTCACCACTTCCAATCGCCTTAATTCGCACATCCTAGCGTTACGCTGCCCAAATTTCGTTAGACCTCGATTATACATCCCTATTGATCTTCTGACGTGTGTTTGCGCTTATACAAGTATAATAAGATGAAATCTCATAGAAATCAGGAGAAACAGTGCCCTAATTTGGGAGGTTCGATTGAAACAAGAACCGAACCATTAAATGAACTAATAACCTACTGAAGTTGAGTAAAATGTTAAAACCAATGTTATTAGGTCATTAGTTAAGAGATTGCGAGTCTAAAGAACCATTAAACAATGTTTAATTTGATGAATTGGTCAAGATTCAATCCTCAGTCGACCGAACAGTGGATCATGCGACTGGTCGTCTGGATGAACTTCAATCGCACGATTGAGCTGGCCGAATGGGTCAATCGGCCGAATGTATCATACGAATGAGCTCAGTCGGCCTACTGAGCCAATCGCAGTCTCAACCAACCGATTGACCTCAGCCGCCTGTTCATTCACCCGAATGAGTCTAGTCGCATGATAGGACAACCGACTGAACACAGTCGCATGATTCATTCGCATGAATGAATCAGAATGAATTTAATCAAGCTACTTAGAACTGATTTGTGATATGTGATTATCTAATGTTTATGTGTCTTGTGTTTTAGATCTATGGCTGATAGATGGTCTATCAACCCTAAGCATAATATATGTGCTCATTTAGACCATACTACTCGGAATGGTGCCGAGTTTACTGAGATCATCTCTTTTCTCAAGCGATAAAGGATCCACAAGGCCATCTCTACTCCATGCACACCCTACAGGTCTTTACATCAGGCATTCTGGGAGAATGCATATGTTGATCGTTCACATGAGCCGTACATCATACGGAGTTCTATCTATGGCATGGATATAGAGGTTACTGCTGCAGACATTCAGAGGGTACTTGAGCTGGGTGACGACACTAATCACCCCACCAGACTTCACCCACTGATGGTGAGAGGATGTTTTCCAGAGGATTAAGTATGCTGGGGACATCAACTCAGGTGTGCTCAACAAGAGCAACCTGTGCCCCCAGTACAAGTACTTGGCACATGTCATTCTGAAGTGCGTAGCTTCTAGAAGGGGGGGGTTTGATGATCTGTCAGACCAGATACAGAATGCCTACGTGGCACTAGTGCTGAACTACCCCTTCAGCTTCTCCAGCATGACCTTATCTTACCTCGTGGAGAATCTAGAGGCAAAAGGAAAAGAGGGTTTCTGTATGTACCCAAGGTTCCTCCAGATGATCTTTGATGAGAAGCTGCCTTCTCTTCCAAAGGAGCACCATATGCTGTGGCTTTAGAGATCATGGATGATATGACTCTGGGTCGTATGAGAGTTTACCGGGGTAAGCAGGTAAAGCCCCAGGTAAAGACTGATAGGCCATCTGGCCAATGAGAGTTACGTGGCGCTAGGCAGACGTAAGTGGCGTCACGTAGACAGCGACTCAGATGACGAGCAGCTCCAGCTCCCAGAGCACAACTCTGATGATGATGATAGCGGGGAGGTTGGAGATAAATTGCCCACTCAACCAAGGGGCCCCACTACTGATATTACATCTCCAGCTTCTGGCCCACTGAAGATAGAGCTGAGACTGCTAGTTCCACCAGAGTTTCGCACCTGGTGAGGAGGAAGAGGAGTCAGATGAGGAGCCACTAACCCAGACTGTGGGAAGTAAAGTTGTTCCCACAAAACAGGGGCTCGGGCGGTTGGTGGACGCCCCGGCGGATCGGGAGAGACCACCGCTGACCCTACATATGCTCCCGATCAGCCGAGCCGTGTTCTAGGGGGAGCATCCTCCTCGACAGGATCAAGGAAGAAGAGGATGGCTCAGCCCCACGACATGAAGAAGAAAAAGCGAAGACTCACCTTTATCACTCCAATTACACCACTACATCCACCACCACTACATCTACCACGACCACTCTACCTACCACCACAGCCACCATCCCTACCACCATTCCCCCTCATACCACTACCACCCTTCCATCCATCACCACATCATTCACACTACACCACCACCACCATCCTCTATACCACCTCCAATCTTCACCACTATCACACCACCACTACACCCAGTACACATACCATCTTCTTCTCTCCATATCCATCAGGATCGCCTTTACCTCCCAATGGGGTGGAGGAACAGCTCTCAGCACTTAACCGAGTGGTGCTGAGGCTGTTAGCTGCAGATGATGAGAAGACCAATCAGATACGACAGCTGGTAGACCTGACCACTGTCCAATCTCAGCAGCTCTCTTATCAGGCTTGATTGATCGATGAGCAGGCGCATCGGATGTCTTAGCTCCAGGAGCAACACGCCAAAAGGATTGAGGAGTTGGAGGCTGCAAACAAATCTACACAGTTAAAGCTCAAAGGGTCCAAAGAAGAGCCCTTAAAGATAGGAGAAGGTGATGGAGATGATGATGCTGATGATGATAGTGATGATGATGATGATGGTGATGATCACTATGGTGATACTGATGTTAGTGATGATGAGGATGATGACTCTTTAGCTGCGGGTGCCACATCAGCAAGCGAAAGGAGGACCAAACAAACTCAAGATCCTAGTGCCTCCACATCCAACCGGCAGTAGAAGAGCCGGTGATCTAGGACAAGAATCCAAATTATCAAAGGGATGAACACGATATTGCTCCCCACCAACAGATCAAGACTCAACTAACCATGATTCTGATCTGCAAGGGATTTTCAGAAGATCAGCGTTACACCCTTGAAGAAGGGGAAATAATTCATGATCTTACTGATGAGAAACTGCCAGAAATGTTCAAGCTTAATCCCGATGAGATTTTAAAGACACTCCAACTGTTGAGGAGATAGTGACAACGACCTGAAAGACATTGATGAGATAGAGATCGAGGATGTCACGACAGACCACTATCCAGTGTATGATGACAAAGAGGGAATATGGTCCCTAATCTGGGTGATTCCCTGGTCAGTGATACTTTTTATATATTCGATTAGATGGAGCAAGAGACTGAGAAGGTTGAAGAACAAGCCCAAGCCTCAAACGCCGATGTTGATATCAGAAAGGCTGAATGGGCTGCATGTTTTAAGGAGATCCGAGCACAACGCTCTACTCCTAAACCGAATGTCTACACCAAGCTATACAAATGAAGAAACATCACAAGGTGGCAGGCAAGATGTTCGCGTGGGCTTATTTTGATGATCTTAATGTATACGCGGTAAAGAGAAGATGGGTATCGGAGTTTAGATTCTTACATGATCTAAAGTCTCTACCTGGTTTTGAGCTCAACCAGCTAGCTAAACTGAAGCTGTTATATGCTAACCCGAGGAAAATGTCAGGCTAGTTTGAGGCTGCCTTAAAGAAAGAGTACAATACCAGGTGGGTCAACTTCAAACCTCAACAACCTACAAGGTATATTAGATGTTCTGAAGTTGATCCTATAACTGGTAAGCCCAAGATAGTGCTGAAGTGGAGTCCCCCAAGAACAATGTCAAGAATCCCTCTTAGGGAAAAGCCACAGGACTTCATCCACACTTTAAGTGGTGGTACTATGATTGGAGAATAGGGAGGCGGTCATAGTTCTGAACAAAGCGGGCAGAATGGATACTATCAGGGTATTTGACCCAATGTGGCTTACAAATTGTCAGCTACAGATGTCTACACACTATAAAAGTGGCCACTGTACTATGACACGCATGATATTATACAAGCCATCCAATTCCAAAATGTGATACGACTCTGCTTTGCATTTAAAATACATGCAGGAGTCACTAGAGAGCAGAAGTACAAGAAATATGAGGAGGTTATGAAGAAGGTAAGACAATAGATGAATCTAGGTCCTAGGGGGAGTTTGTTGATACATGTGTACCTTGATTCTAATCTTAATGTAATATGTCTATGCTGTCTTACACTTATGTAATAGTTGGGTACTTAATGAAATACAAATGTTTGGGTGTGTTTATAATGTTTAATATTTTATTAATGAGTTGTTTAACGCATATTGACTTGATTATATAGGTTTTTGATTGTTTGAATTGATATGCATATATTATAATAATGAATACATTCAAACTAGGTGAAGTGAAGTTCTCATGCGTCCGATTGGACCATGTGTCCCACCAGTGGTCATGCGTCCGAATGGCCATGCGACTGAGTATCCATGCACTTAAATAGTTCATACGCCTGAACAACTTCATGCGACTGACTCAGTCATACGACTGAACACTCAGTCGTGCGAATGGATCAACCGCATGGCTCAATCGCACGAATGAACCATGCTAATGATTCAGTCGCCCGAATGAGCAACCCTAACCTATAAGTACCACCTAATTCGTGGAAAAACATAAGCATTCAATCCACTTCGACTCCAGACGTACCCTAGCCGTCCAGAAGCCTCTAATTTCGTACTCCAAGTTCATAGAACGTTGTAGATCGATTTCTAATCGATTCTTGATGCTAGTTTCATACAATATTGTTACTTCGTGCATACTCATGATTGGATCGCCAATCAAATAGGATTCCGCACTATTTGGTTTGGTTTAACGTTTCGTTATCAGTTGTTGTGTTTCGTTCAAATACCAGATCCCAACAAGTGGTATCAGAGCTTGGCTCTTGATTACGTGTTGATTCAATTGTTCTTGTTACAAAAGTTGTGTTTTTTCACTCAAAACGCAATCCTTTTCTGTCAAACGGAGTTTTAGAAGTTTCCCGACCATAAAGTTTAGTTTTTCTGGCATACGGCTATTAGGGTTTGGTAAGATTCGAGTTTTTACGACCAAAACAAGTTTAAACTACGAATTATCAAACTTTAGCAAGTTCAGTCACACGATTAGCTCAATCGAACGACTGAGTTCATTCGCATTCTCCAACCGCACGATTGGACTCATTCGTACCTTCATTCGTATGACTGAGACCTTCATTCGGGCTGTTCAACTGCATTAGTTCATTCGGACGACTGACTCATCCGCATTTGTTCAGTCGCACGATTGAACCATCCGCATTTGTTCAATTGCCCGATTAAGCCCAATCGCATACCTTCATTCGCATACATTAGCAGTTTGTTAAAACAGTAAAGTTAAGTGAAATGGAGGATCAGTTTTCGGCATACACAGCTAGTAGAGATACTCGTATTCAGAATCTACTGTTGTTGGAGAACAAAGTGGGAATACACAATAAACCCCCAAAGCTTATCACGTTAGATGACTACCCACAATGGAAGCAACGTTTCGAAATCTACTTAAATGGAGTAGATACAAACTTGTGGGAGGCAATAGAGTCGGGGTACATCATGCCAGTAGGAGCTGATGGAGTAAAACTTACTCTAAGTGGCATGTCGGATGCACATAAAGTAAAACACAATGCTGAGAAGAAAGTCTACGCTTTGCTCACTCAGTCTATTCCGAAGGATATCTTCCATTAGTATTCGGAGTACACTCAAGCAAAGAAACTATAGGATGCATTGGAGAAGAGGTATGACGGAAATGCCTCTCTCAAGGCCATTAAGGCAAAAGCTTTGAAGAATGAGTTCGACAACTTCTCTTCAATGGGAAAGGAAGGTCTGGATGATGTGATCGACATATTCTACCACTTGATGAATGAGATGCACACTCATGGAGTAATTACATCGATGGAGGATAAAGTATCCAACTTTGCAGATGGTCTATCGGAGAAATGGGCTTCTTTCGTATCAAATCTCAGACAGAATGGGATGCTCTCAATTTAGATATCAATGACTTCATTCTTAAATTGGGGAAGAAGAGCTTAGGATGAAGTACAGAGCCCAAAAGGCCAACTATGATCAGAATCCTGCACTCTACAATGCAACTCCTCCGTCAAGACATCTGGAGCTCCACTGCAAACTGCCTTTGTCTCAAGCGCAGCAATTCCAGCACAACCGTCGACTTCAGGGTCCGAAACGTCAGGATCGTCTAGCACCCAATATAAGATACCTGAAGCCAATGCAGCAAAACTGAAAACCGACAACTTCGGGAATGTGACTGTGGAGGTGGCCAAAGAACACATGGACCTCTTAGCTGCAGTAGTTCACTCCTATGATGGACTAGTTGTTGGAAAGATAGGAAATTGTCACCTGGCAGATGAAGATTATGAACAAGTGGACGAAATGGAGTTGGAACGTATGGACATAATATGGGCTTTGGCAAGTGCTGTCCGACGAGCTAAAAAGTTTGTCAAAAAGACCGAACAGAACTTGGTTGCTACCAAAGACACAACCTTTGGCTTCGACAAGTCAAAGGTTACTTGTTTCAACTATGGTGAGAAGGGACACTTCAAGCAGGAGAGTGTAAAGCCAAAGAAGACTGGGAATGGTAATCCCTTCTCGTCATTCAATCGTCAGGACAAAGCCACAACTAGCAGTTCTACTTCATCAAGTAAGGACCCCAAAGCCTTGACTGCTAATAAGGATGAAGGACAGGACTGGAGCTTTCGGTTCGTATCACCGGGAGAGTCCAACATAGCGAATGTGGAGGACATCGATGACGATTCTGCTAGTGAGGGAGACATAGTAGTAGAGCTTGCAATGTCAAATTCTAAAGACACTGCATCTGTGGTCAACCATTTGCCTGAAGAAGAGAAATCTGCATCAACGTCAGAATCACCAGAACCAGAATCAACAGATTCTGTACTCATGGCTGATCATCTTCATATCTCAGGTAAGTACTACTGACTAGTTGTTTAATAATCATGCTTGTCTAGATTGTAATAAATTTAGAGAAAGTATAGATTTAAAATTTTCTAGGTTATTAGATCATAATGATAACCTAGTAAAGGACCTGGAACTGTGCACTGGGGCAAATAGAGTGTTAAAACAAAACAAGCACAGTTATAAGGAAAAAATAGACCTATTGAATAAACAGCTTAGGGAAACAGAGGTAGTGGCCTTTAACCAAGCAAATAACATTAGGTACTATCTAAACTCCCTAGAGGACACTAAGAAGCAAAAGGCTGTTTTAGAAGTAGAAGTCTACTCTTTAAAACAGAAACTGCATAGCTGGACAAGCTCATCAGACATTGTCCAACACTAGTTAGTGAGAGAGAAACAAAGGGAGGGGCTGGGATACAAAGTGGTTCCACCACCACATGAGACCTTGATGAACACCAAAAGTAACCTATTAACAATAACCCCATCAAGGATCACGTGGTGTCCACTCCTCTTGTTAGTGATCCAGATTCAGTAAGTAAATCAACTCTAAACAAAAGGAGGCCACTTCAAAGGCAAACGGGAAGATGCCTTGTATTAACCTGGAAAAAGAGTTTGAAAAGGTTAATTAAAGTCTGGGTCAAACCAAGTCAAATAAGAACCCAAAAAGACTATAAAACCTAATCAATCACGGTTTCATGTCAAAGTCAAGGTAAACAAGAAATAAAGATGTAAAACCAGGTAAAGCAATTAATTTGTAAAACCAAATCATACATCTAATAAAGAAGTGTCTCAATCCAAACATAATAAGGCCAACTGCGTAACTTTTACATCTCCATCAAAACAAATAAACCGTAAAGTTGAAAGCAGATCCTGCTATAATTGTGGAGAGTATGGTCCGCAACATCTCAATGTCCTTATTATCAGACACGAGGAGGAAAGTAGAACTTCCAGTATCTGCACCTAGATCTTTTAAGAGGAACTCTGTGACGCCTCCAAAAAGGTCTAGTGAACCCAAAGTTCAATCCATCAGCCAATCTTCTATCTATCACAAACAGGCCTTACACAGAGCTGGTTTATGGAAAGAAAAATCCGCCTCCTCGTCTGAAAATGAAAACAAAAAAAAATCTAAGCTTCCCTCAATCTCAAATGGTTAATGGGTTGAATTTATGATGTGTGATACCTCAGGGAAACCCAAGCCAGTGAAGGCTTGGGTTCCTAACATGAACTAATGTTTTTATGAATGTGCAGGGTGTTCGCTATAGTGCTGAGACTAACATGTGGATTGTAGATAGCGAAGCATCCAGGAACATGACAGGGAACAGAGCTCTTTATCAAATGTCAGAAAAATTAAAGGAGGGCATGTTTCATTTGCTGGAAACAAAGGCGGGTACATCACAGCCCAAGGAGAAGTGAGAAATGAGAAAGTTAAGTTTGATAAGGTAAATTACGTCCGACAATTACAAAATAACTTGCTTTCAGTCTCTCAAATTTTTGATAAAGGATTCAAGGTAGTCTTTGATAACAAGAAGTTTACGTTCTAAAGAAGGACTACATGATTCCGGAGGACCAAATTCTAATGTCAGCTTTGAGATATAATGATCTTTATGTCTTGGATCTCTCAAAGGCCTCCACAACGGATCATGAAGTCAAATGCTTCTTGTCCAAAGCTACTGAGAAGGACTCCATCTCCTGGCGTAGGAGAATGGGACACAAAAATCCGAAAAATGAATCACTTGATCCAGAATGATCTTGTGAGAGGAGTAAATGTGAAAAACTTCCAACTCCCGGATTTATGTGTTGCATGCAAAAAGGGCAAACAGACGAAGAAGTCTCATATGGAAAAGAAAGTTCATTCTATAGAACTTCCTCTGGAGCTCCTTCACATGGATCTGTTTGGTCCAGTCAGTACAAGAAGCATCGCAGGTGACTTGTATTGCTATGTAGTTACTGATGACTACTCAAGGTTCTTTTGGGTAATGTTCCTGAAATCCAAATCTGAAACATTTGAGTCCTTCAAGGAATTGGTAACGACACTGGAATCCCTATACAAGCTGAAGGTACGACAGGTGCGCTCAGACAACGGAATCAAATTCAAGAATCAAGGATGGAAGACTATTTCAAGGAAAAGGGAATTATGCATCAATTTACCTCGGCCTACACACCTCAGATGAATGGAGTTGCTGAATGGAAGAACCGCATCTTGATAGAGATGGCACAGACTATGCTGGCAGACTCGAAACTGCCCATTCAATTCTGGAATAAAGCAGTGGAAAATGCCTGTTATACGCTTAATCGAGTTCTGGTAGTGAAACGCCATGGAAAAACATGCTACAAGTTATTACAGCGATGTAAACCTAACTTAGAATATCTCAAGCCGTTTGGTGCCCGTGCACCCTGCTGAAGAAGACTCAGGAGGGAAAATTCAGTGAAAAGGTTGATGAAGGGATCTTTCTAGGATCAACATACCGAACAAGAGAGTTTACAACAACTCAACGGGTCAGGTAGAGGTGTGGTGTACGTTGATGTTCAGAGATATATCACACCGCCTGCTGGAAAAGGGTCTGCTTACGTCTTCGATTATGATGGATTCTTCAAGTCCTTCAACATACCTCTCTCTTTTCAGAAGATGAGTTGGCAAACAAGATGATGTGCAATGTCTTGAACACTCCGTCTCAAGATTCAACAAGTCAATCTCCTACCAACTTAGGGGGAGCACTTGAAGTAAGTGACTCTTCCTCTGATGAAAAAAATGAAGAAAATGATCAGATCAACCAGGATGTATAGGTTCCGACTACCACAAGTACACAAGCATCTGCTAGTGATGCTTCTGAACCTTCGGAACCTCAGACTCCGATTGCCTCAGATGCAGAACCAAATGTTCATAATCTTGACTCTGAGGTGGTTGTTCCGACAACTCCGGCTCACGTCTAAACGTCTATCATCCTTTGGATAATATTATAGGAGATGTGAGATCAGGTGTTCAGACTAGAAATCAGTTGTACTCAGCTGATTATGCCTCTGTGATGGAAAAGGGATACCTTCACGACGGTGCCTACCACTGCTTTGTGTCTCAGTTTGAGCCAAAGTATGTTAGTGAAGCACTAAATGATGAGGCTTGGGTGAGTGCCATGCAGGAAGAACTTCTACAGTTTAAGAAGTTAGGTGGATGGACACTAGTGGATAGGCCTAAGGAGCTAAAGTCATTGGCACCAAATGGGTCTTGAAATTAAGAAGGATGATCAGGGAGTGATCATCAGAAACAAGGCTTGGCTTGTTGTTCAGGGTTTTCGACAAGTTGAGGGTATCGACTACAATGAAGTATTTGCACCAGTGCAAGGATGGAAGCCATCCGCATCTTCCTTGCCTATGCATCTTATATGAAAATCAAAGTTTATCAACTAGATGTTAAGAGTGCATTTCTTCATGGGAGATCCGAGAAACAGTGTATATCAGTCAACCTGAGGGATTTGAGGACTCATATCATCGGGATAGAGTTTACAAACTCGACAAGGCGTTATACGGTCTTCATCAAGCTCCATGGGCCTGGTATGAGAAACTCTCGACTCATCTTGTGAAACACGGTTTTCATAGGGGAGTGATTGACTGTACATTGTTTATCAAAGAAAAAGATGGAGACTTACTGCTAGTACAGATCTATGTAGATGACATAATCTTCGGTTCAAAGAACGAAGAATTATGCAAAGAGTTTGAAGGTAATGAAGGTAGAGTTTGAGATGAGTGCAATGGGAGAGATGAAGTTCTTTCTCGGGTTACAGGTGGATAAGACACCAAATGGGATCTTCCTACATCAAACCAAGTATGTAGGTGACATTCTCAGTCGGTTTGACATGGAGAATGCTTCCACACTAGCACGCCACTGGCTACAAACCATGATGTAGCACCCGACGAGAATGGGGATCTGGTAGATGCCACTATGTACCGAGGGATGAGGATCTCTCATGTATCTCACTGCCTCACGACCTGATATCATGTATGCTACATGTTTATGCTCACGATATCAGGCAAGCCTAAGGTGAACCACCTAATTAGGGTCAAAAGGATCTTTCGTTATCTGAAGGTACGCCCACTCTTGGGTTGTGGTATCCTCATGATGATGACTTTGAGCTTACACATATAGCGACTCGGACTTACGACGGCTGCAAGATGAACTACAAGTCTACATCAGTAGGGTGTCAGTTCTTTGTAGAAGATTAGTAACCTGGCAGTGTAAGAAGCAGACCTCGGTTGCATTGTCAACCTGTGAAGCCGAATACGTTGTTGCTGCAAGCTGCTGTTCTCAAATCATATGGATTCAACAGCAAATGCAGGATTACGGTTTGAATTTCTCTTCTACTCCTATCTTTGTTGATAACTCTGCTGCAATTGCAGTCACTAAAACCCAGTCCAACATCCAAGACCAAACACATCATTAAATATCACTTTATTCGTGATTGCTTTGAAAAGAACTTAATCGATGTGGTAAAAATAAATACAGATTTTCAACGCGCTGACCTCTATACAAAGGCATTTGATAAACCATGTTTTTTATATTTGTTAGAGGTCAACGGAGTTAAAAAGAAAAATGAGGTCATTACCTGAAGATGACCATGTATAGTCCGATGCGTCGTGTCTAGTCTTTTTATTTTTTCAATTTTAATTTAATTTTATTTTATTCTCTTGTTTTTGTTTATTTTATTAGCTTATTTACAATTGGTTTCTTTTCTTGCCCATTAAAATCCTAAAACGCTAATCCATAGTAGTTTTATAATTTTAGGGGGAGAATAGGCTAAGAAAAAAAACGAGGAAAAGAAAGACAAGCTAAAATAAATAAGATCGTATGTGTGATACCGATTCAATCTTTGGAATATGATAGTACACAGGTACAAACCATTTGGGACTTTAAAATTCAAAATTGAAAAAGATGCAAAGCTCAAGTATAAGTCTGTGTAGTCTGAGCAATATAAAAGGAAATATGATAGATAAGCTAGCTACTACTAAGGTAACACAAAGAAGTAGACCTAGAGGTTGCTAGACCACAGATGATATGTCGGTAGATTCAACACAATAGATGACTAGACCTTTTTGTGTGATCTCAAGATTAAACTAAAATGTTTGACTAGCTGTGGGTAACACCTTATCCCTGGTTAACACAATCAACAAGATTCCAATAAGGGGTGACGAGCAAAATAAACCCACAAAGTGTGCGTAAGACCAAAGCATGAGCAAAAGCACATGAAAATTGCAAATACAATCAAACTGATAACCTTTGTTGTTGGTGAGATCTGTGCTAAAAGAATGAAAAATGCTCAAACAAGAAGATAGGTTATGTGCCTCTCTGTTGTGCGGTGGCACTGACCTGAGGATAAGCATAACCTATATATTCTAGAACTCATTGTTGTTTGCCGCCTCTCTGCTGTGCGGTGGCACTGACCTGAGGATTGGCTTCTCTTTGAAAGTTCTATGAATAGTCTCTTCTTGAATACTACCCTGAGACCGCTCAAAATCTCCTGAGGAATGTTGATTATCATATAAGTGTGGGATCCACAAATGCTCGTTGAATAAACAAACCTAAAACTGTCACCAAACTGTGTTGAAAGTCTGTGTATGGATTTAAGAAGACAAGTATACTGACAATCATGTGGCTACAATTCTTGAAAGTTCAAATAGTGTGGGGACCTAATGGTACTAGTATGATTTCCTTAATTTTGCTAATGACTCTAGATGAAAAACAAGAATAGAGCATGAAAGTTTAGTTACCTTGTCCCAATGACTTGAATATCCTGTCTGATTCCAAATTGAATTGGTCCATGTATGGTTTAAAAGATTGAGGCTGCTCTCTCAGGAAAATTAGTCCTTAGAATTACGTCTTAGGAATTTACCCTCACAAAACCCAAAAACATGTCCTAGTTTAAGTTTCAGCAGTATTTCTTTTATGTCAGTACAAAGTTAGTCTATTTTAGTTTTATGGGTATCGGACTATGTCATGGAAGTTGATAAGGACCTTATCATCTAAAAGGGTCACGTCTAAGGTGACCACATGTGCTTTCAAATGAAAATGGGTCACGTCTGAGGTGACAAAATGTTTTAAAAGGATCACGTCTGAGGTGATCAAAAGTCTTTCAAGTTAAAATGATCATGTTCGAGATGATCAAATGTTTATAACTTTATTCAAAGTTAAACAGAGAATATGAGGTATGGTCATAAAGTCAAATTCATGAGTCTGACCCATTCGCACGAATGGACCATGAGTATGGACCAATCATATGAATGGACCATACTCATGCACTAAACAACCGAATGGACATGAATATGAACCATTCACCTGAATGGCTTATCAGAATGACCCATTCGACCGGATGAGAGTGTGCGAATGAGTCAGTCGACCGACTGAGCTTCAGTCGGCCGACTGAATGTGATCGACTGAGCCATTCGCCCGACTGAGTTTCATTCGCCCGAATGAACTGAGCGAATGAGTCCAGTCGGCCGACTGAACTCAGATTCAGTATATAAAGGGCCACAGTCGATCGCATTCTCCTCACCACTTCCAATCGCCCTTATTCGCACATCCTAGCGTTACGCTGCCCAAATTTCGTTAGACCTCGATTATACATCCCTATTGATCTTCTGACGTGTGTTTGCGCTTATACAAGTATAATAAGATGAATCTCATAGAAATCAGAGAACAGTGCCCTAATTTGGGAGGTTCGATTGAAACAAGAACCGAACCATTAAATGAACTAATAACCTACTGAAGTTGAGTAAAATGTTAAAACCAATGTTATTAGGTCATTAGTTAAGAGATTGCGAGTCTAAAGAACCATTAAACAATGTTTAATTTGATGATTGGTCAAGATTCAATCCTCAGTCGACCGAACAGTGGATCATGCGACTGGTCGTCTGGATGAACTTCAATCGCACGATTGAGCTGGCCGAATGGGTCTCATCGGCCGAATGTATCATACGAATGAGCTCAGTCGGCCTACTGAGCCAATCGCAGTCTCAACCAACCGATTGACCTCAGCCGCCTGTTCATTCACCCGAATGAGTCTAGTCGCATGATAGGACAACCGACTGAACACAGTCGCATGATTCATTCGCATGAATGAATCAGAATGAATTTAATCAAGCTACTTAGAACTGATTTGTGATATGTGATTATCTAATGTTTATGTGTCTTGGTTTTTAGATCTATGGCTGATAGATGGTCTATCAACCCTAAGCATAATATGTGCTCATTTAGACCATACTACTCGGAATGGTGCCGAGTTTACTGAGATCATCTCTTTTCTCAAGCGATAAAGGATCCACAAGGCCATCTCTACTCCATGCACACCCTACAGGTCTTTACATCAGGCATTCTGGGAGAATGCATATGTTGATCGTTCACATGAGCCGTACATCATACGGAGTTCTATCTATGGCATGGATATAGAGGTTACTGCTGCAGACATTCAGAGGGTACTTGAGCTGGGTGACGACACTAATCACCCCACCAGACTTCACCCACTGATGGTGAGAGGATGTTTTCCAGAGGATTAAGTATGCTGGGGACATCAACTCAGGTGTGCTCAACAAGAGCAACCTGTGCCCCCAGTACAAGTACTTGGCACATGTCATTCTGAAGTGCGTAGCTTCTAGAAGGGGTGGGTTTGATGATCTGTCAGACCAGATACAGAATGCCTACGTGGCACTAGTGCTGAACTACCCCTTCAGCTTCTCCAGCATGACCTTATCTTACCTCGTGGAGAATCTAGAGGCAAAAGGAAAAGAGGGTTTCTGTATGTACCCAAGGTTCCTCCAGATGATCTTTGATGAGAAGCTGCCTTCTCTTCCAAAGGAGCACCATAATGCTGTGGCTTTAGAGATCATGGATGATATGACTCTGGGTCGTATGAGAGTTTACCGGGGTAAGCAGGTAAAGCCCCAGGTAAAGACTGATAGGCCATCTGGCCAATGAGAGTTACGTGGCGCTAGGCAGACGTAAGTGGCGTCACGTAGACAGCGACTCAGATGACGAGCAGCTCCAGCTCCCAGAGCACAACTCTGATGATGATGATAGCGGGGAGGTTGGAGATAAATTGCCCACTCAACCAAGGGGCCCCACTACTGATATTACATCTCCAGCTTCTGGCCCCACTGAAGATAGAGCTGAGACTGCTAGTTTCCACCAGAGTTTCGCACCTGGTGAGGAGGAAGAGGAGTCAGATGAGGAGCCACTAACCCAGACTGTGGGAAGTAAAGTTGTTCCCACAAAACAGGGGCTCCGGGCGGTTGGTGGACGCCCCGGCGGATCGGGAGAGACCACCGCTGACCCTACATATGCTCCCGATCAGCCGAGCCGTGTTCTAGGGGGAGCATCCTCCTCGACAGATCAAGGAAGAAGAGGATGGCTCAGCCCCACGACATGAAGAAGAAAAAGCGAAGACTCACCTTTATCACTCCAATTACCACCACTACATCCACCACCACTACATCTACCACGACCACTCTACCTACCACCACAGCCACCATCCCTACCACCATTCCCCCTCATACCACTACCACCCTTCCATCCATCACCACATCATTCACACTACACCACCACCACCATCCTCTATACCACCTCCAATCTTCACCACTATCACCACCCACTAGCCATCCTGCAGTACCATCTTCTTCCTCTCCATATCCATCAGGATCGCCTTTACCTCCCAATGGGGTGAGGAACAGCTCTCAGCACTTAACCGAGTGGTGCTGAGGCTGTTAGCTGCAGATGATGAGAAGACCAATCAGATACGACAGCTGGTAGACCTGACCACTGTCCAATCTCAGCAGCTCTCTTATCAGGCTTGATTGATCGATGAGCAGGCGCATCGGATGTCTTAGCTCCAAGCAACACGCCAAAAGGATTGAGGAGTTGGAGGCTGCAAACAAATCTACACAGTTAAAGCTCAAAGGGTCCAAAGAAGAGCCCTTAAAGATAGGAGAAGGTGATGGAGATGATGATGCTGATGATGATAGTGATGATGATGATGATGTGATGATCACTATGGTGATACTGATGTTAGTGATGATGAGGATGATGACTCTTTAGCTGCGGGTGCCACATCAGCAAGCGAAAGGAGGACCAAACAAACTCAAGATCCTAGTGCCTCCACATCCAACCCGGCAGTAGAAGAGCCGGTGATCTAGGACAAGATCCAAATTATCAAAGGATGAACACGATATTGCTCCCCACCAACAGATCAAGACTCAACTAACCATGATTCTTGATCTGCAAGGGATTTTCAGAAGATCAGCGAGTTACACCCTTGAAGAAGGGGAATAATTCATGATCTTACTGATGAGAAACTGCCAGAAATGTTCAAGCTTAATCCCGATGAGATTTTAAAAGACACTCCAACTGTTGAAGAGATAGTGACAACGACCTGAAAGACATTGATGAGATAGAGATCGAGGATGTCACGACAGACCACTATCCAGTGTATGATGACAAAGAGGGAAATATGGTCCCTAATCTGGGTGATTCCCTGGTCAGTGATACTTTTTATATATTCGATTAGATGGAGCAAGAGACTGAGAAGGTTGAAGAACAAGCCCAAGCCTCAAACGCCGATGTTGATATCAGAAAGGCTGAATGGCTGCATGTTTTAAGGAGATCCGAGCACAACGCTCTACTCCTAAACCGAATGTCTACACCAAGCTATACAAATGAAGAAACATCACAAGGTGTCAGGCAAGATTGTCGCGTGGGCTTATTTTGATGATCTTAATGTATACGCGGTAAAGAGAAGATGGGTATCGAGTAGTTTAGATTCTTACATGATCTAAAGTCTCTACCTGGTTTTGAGCTCAA
Organism: Flaveria trinervia; assembly: GCA_025506515.1. Lineage (NCBI taxonomy): Eukaryota > Viridiplantae > Streptophyta > Magnoliopsida > Asterales > Asteraceae > Flaveria > Flaveria trinervia. The sequence continues at coordinate 9,476,416 of CM046442.1, read as the reverse complement.
CCAGCTAGCTAAACTGAAGCTGTTATATGCTAACCCGAGGAAAATGTCAGGCTAGTTTGAGGCTGCCTTAAAGAAAGAGTACAATACCAGGTGGGTCAACTTCAAACCTCAACAACCTACAAGGTATATTAGATGTTCTGAAGTTGATCCTATAACTGGTAAGCCCAAGATAGTGCTGAAGTGGAGTCCCCCAAGAACAATGTCAAGAATCCCTCTTAGGGAAAAGCCACAGGACTTCACTCCACACTTTAAGTGGTGGTACTATGATTGGAGAATAGGGGAGGCGGTCATAGTTCTGAACAAAGCGGGCAGAATGGATACTATCAGGGTATTTGACCCAATGTGGCTTACAAACTTGTCAGCTACAGATGTCTACACACTATAAAAGTGGCCACTGTACTATGACACGCATGATATTATACAAGCCATCCAATTCCAAAATGTGATACGACTCTGCTTTGCATTTAAAATACATGCAGGAGTCACTAGAGAGCAGAAGTACAAGAAATATGAGGAGGTTATGAAGAAGGTAAGACAATAGATGAATCTAGGTCCTAGGGGGATTTGTTGATACATGTGTACCTTGATTCTAATCTTAATGTAATGTCTATGCTGTCTTACACTTATGTAATAGTTGGGTACTTAATGAAATACAAATGTTTGGGTGTGTTTATAATGTTTATATTTCATTAATGAGTTGTAACGCATATTGACTTGATTATATAGGTTTGTGATTGTTTGAATTGATATGCATAATGTTATAATAATGAATACATTCAAACTTGGTGAAGTGAAGTTCTCATGCGTCCGACTGGACCATGCGCCCCAACAGTGGTCATGCGTCCGAATGGCAATGCGACTGAGTGTCCATGCGCCTAAATAGTCCATACGCCTGAACAACTTCATGCGACTGACTCAGTCGCACGACTGAATACTCAGTCGTGCGAATGGATCAACCGTATGGCTCAATCGCACGAATGAACCATGCTAATGGTTTAGTCGCCCGAATGAGCAACCCTAACCTATAAATACCACCTAATTCGTGGAAAAATGTAAGCATTCAATCCACTTCGACTCCAGACGTACCTAGTCATCCAGAAGCCTCTAATTTCGTACTCCAAGTTCATAGAACGCTGTAGATCGATTCCAAATCGATTCTTAACGCTAGTTTCAATACAATATTGTTACTTCGTGCGTTCTCACTGATTGGATTGCCAATCAATAGGATTCCGCACTATTTGGTTTGGTTTAACATTTAATCAGTTGGTGTTTCGTTCAAATACCGGATCCCAACAGAAGTAAGAAGGGCCACCAAGCAAGCCATCCTCTGAGTCTTCCTGCTAGCAACACTTTAATGGTTGCAGGCTCAACACCCCACAACCTCAGCACTACCTGACTTACCAGCAGCCATCCTGCTCTTCTGGACCTTACATCACCTTTCCTAAGACTCCAAGGTCTCAACAGGCTCAACACAGTTCCTTCCAGGAAAGTTGTGCCTTTGTCTTAGGAATTGGACACTCTGGTGATTTTCAATACTATTTTGATGATCTCGAGTGTTTCAATCCAGATGACATAGAGTATGTGGACATTGTCCAACAGATGGCTCTTTTAACTTATAGAGCGAAGAAGTTCTTTAAGAGAACTGGAAGGCAATTCCCTCAAAACATAACTACCAGCAAGTTTGGGTTTGACAAGACCAAAGCAAAGTGTTACAACTGTAACCAACTTGGTCACTTTGCAAGGGAATGCAAGGCTCCCAAAACCAATCCGGGAACCCCACAGGCCTCTACACATCCCTCAACCTCAAAGCTCACTGGAAAGTCAACTGAAACAGCTGCAATGGCTCAAGAAGTTGACTGGAGTTTCATGGTACAGGATGTGACTCCTGCTCAAGCTCTCATGGCAGGAACAGACGATACTCAGGTATATGAACATCTTTGTACTCCAGCCTGTATAGCTAAAGTTAAACTTTATCAGGATTACAATATGGAAATCAGATCTGATATTGAGTCTTTAAATATTTTAAAATCTGATTTTAAGAGAGCTGAATCTGGCTATCAAAAGAAAATTGAGGAGTTAGAGAAAACTGTGTCTCTTTTAAAACATGAACACACCAACTACAAGACTCAAATCAAGGATCTGATATCCAAATTGTCTAAGGCTCAAGCCCAGCTTGTCACTACTGAGGCTAAGGCCAGGAAGCATGCTATTTCTGAGCAGAACTTCCAAGCTATACTTGCCTCATCCTCCCACTCCAAACTCTGTTATCAGAACAAAGGAGGGTTGGGAACCAATGAAATTGCTCCATCACACTCTTATGAGTCTATTAGACAACCTAGATGTGGTACTGAGGAGCAAGAGGTTCCAACTGCTGACCCTTCCTCATTAGAGTTGAAGGATGAAGCAACAATAGTGGCCACCACAGGGAAGGAACAAGTAGAAGTACCTATCTCCTCCTATGAAGATCAAATCCTAACCACTAGGCTAGAAGAAGCAGAGCTAAAGCTGCTAGAAGAACTGCCAAGAAAGTGGCTGAGTCTAAGCTGAAGATTGACCCAAAGGAGAAAGGTGTATTTATCTCAGCTGGATTCCAAGTGTTAGGTACTTCTGATTCAGGAAAAGAGTGTAATACCAACACTCCTGTCCTGCCAAAGGATCAGAAGTTAAAGGGAAAAGTTGCTGATGAAGAAAAGAAGCCCAAGAAATAGCAACCCTCACATTCCCAAAAGACTAACATTGCATGCATAATGTGTGGTCAGCACAACCATATGGCAAAAGATTGTTACTACAATCCTGCAAGCACACATTATGCAAATAATGCTAGGAAAGAAGGAGTCAGGGAAGGTTTCACACTTGGACCTTTTCAAACGGTTCAAGTGATAAAGAAGGGAAAGCTAGTTTCCGAAGCAAGGTTTCTTTTGGAAGAAACTCTTTCTTCCGAAGGGAAAATGGCCTCGGAAACAAATGCTACCAAAGTTTGGAAGAACAAGAAGATTCCCTTGAAACCATCCCAGAAGAAGACTGCTTCGGAAGAAAAGGTGGTGATGACTTCTTCCGAAAAGAAAGAAGCTTCGGAAAAAGGCCATACTGCAAAAGCTTCAACAAGCTCATCCTCCAAGATTAACCAAAGGGTGGACTGGAAGATCAAGGAAGATGCTGCAGCCCAAACCTCTTCTTCAAAGACCTCTATTGAACCCCCATGCATATCATTTGGTTCAATTATATCACTATCCTTGGAAGAACCCAAGACCAACAAGGCTTGGGCTTCCAATCAAAACTAACAATCTCATCTTATGTGCAGGGACATCCATATGATAAGAACAACAATGTCTGGATTGTGGATAGTGGATGCTCTAGGCACATGACAGGGAACAGATCTCTCTTTCAACAGTTTCAACACTATGATGGAGGTCCTGTCCAATTTGGAGGTGAGGCTGGAGGATATATTTCTAGAAGAGGGAGTATATCCAATGGCAAGTTAAAAGTTGACAAAGTTAACTTTGCCAAACAGCTTGAACACAATTTGTTAAGTGTTTCTTAGTTCTATGATCAAAAGCATCATATGCTTTTCACGGAACATGAGTGCATTATCCTCAAACCAGGGATGACCAATCCTCTAGAATTGGTGCTTCTTAGATCTCCTAGGAAAGGGGATATGTACAAGCTGGATATGAACAATGCTTCCCCAATGGGTGAAGTATCATGCTTTCTTTCCAAAGCTGATAATAGTGAGTCAACACTGTGGCATAAACGTATGTGTCATGTAAATTTTAAGACAATGAATAAATTGGCTAAAAATAACTTGGTACATGGTTTGCCTAAAAAGGAGTTTTTCTGCAAAGATAACTGTGTTGCATGCTTGAAAGGGAAGCAACACAAGACCTCTTATAAATCCAAATGTGTTAACTCTATCATTACTCCATTACACTTATTGCACATGAATCTTTTTGGTCCCACTAGTATGATGAGCATTGGAAGGAAATCATACTGCCTTGTGATATTTGATGATTTTACAAGATTCATATGGGTATTCTTTTTAAGAACTAAAGATTAAACTGCTGAAACATTAAAATCTTTTATTCTTAAAATAGAAAATCAAACTGATCACAAGGTTAAAATTATTAGAAGTGATCAAGGGACTGAGTTTACGAACTTTGTTCTTGACTCATTCTGTAACTCAAAAGGGATTGCCAGACAATACAGTGCTCCCAGAACTCCTTAACAAAACGGTGTTGCTGAGAGGAGAAACATGACACTTATTGAGGCTGCTCGAACTATGTTAAGCTGATTCAAAACTACCTCTTACATTCTGGGTAGAGGTAGTTAGCACTGCATGCTATGTGCAGAACAAAGTTCTTGTAGTTAAGCCACATGGAAAAACCCCTTATGAGCTTTGGAACAAGAGGCCACCGTTCATTAGCTTTCTAAGGTTCTTTGGCAGCAGGTGTACTATACTTAACACAAAAGACAATTTAGAAAAATTTGCTAAAAAGTCAGATGATGCTATCTTTGTTGGATACTATTCTAGATCCAAAGCTTATAGAGTATACAACATTAAGAATCAACAATTTGAGGAGTCATCCAATATAGTTGTTAATGAGCACACTCCTTGTGTTAAGGGGAATGGCCCTGATCATATCTTTGATTTAGAATTGTTTCCAAACTTTTCTAAACCATCTTGTGAGAATGTTTCAACTGGAACATGTGCTCAAAATGATGCTGATACTGCTATTGATGATCAACTGTTTGAGCTACCCAGACCTCTTCCAAATTCTCCAAGAGCTGCAATAAATGAAGTTTCCACCATTCACAGATCTAATATCTTAACCATATCAAGGAATAGTGAACTTCAACGAGTGAATCACTTGCTGAGCCTCAAAACTCATCAGGTGATCCACCACAACACCAGGCAGAAGGAAGTAGTATTTTGAAGGAACAGGCAACTGTTAATACTACCTCACAACCAACCATTGATGATGTTTCTCATTCATTCAATCAGTCTTTATTGAATGACTTTGAAACAACAGCTGGACAGAGTGTACCAGTTCCTGAGCAGAACATGTCCAATCTGGATCTATGTCTACAGCTAGAAGTGATTCCTCGTCTTAGGATTCATAACACTCATCCAACTGAGAACATCATAGGGGATGTCTCTGAAGGTGTGAGAACAAAAAGGTAGACTCATCATGGGAATGTCTGCTTGTATTCATGCTTTTTATCCCAGATGGAACCCAAGAAGGTGGAAGATGCCTTGAAAGATAGTAGCTGGCTTGAATCGATGCAAGAGGAGCTGCTTCAATTCAAGAGATAGAAGGTATGGAACCTATGTCCGCTACCATCTGGTCAAGTACCTATAGGCACTAAATGGGTTTTCAGAAACAAGAGAGATGATAGAGGCTTGATCATCAAGAACAAAGCAAGACTTGTAGTTCGAGGATACACCAAAGAGGAAGGAATCGATTATACTGATCTCTTTGCACCTGTTGCAAGACTTGAGGCAGTTAGGATCTTCCTTGCTTATGTTGCATCCAAGGACTTCACTGTTTACCAGCTTGATGTCAAGTGTGCCTTTTTATATAGGGATATAGATAGGGAAGTTTATGTGTGCCAACCTCCTGGATTTGAAGACCCATAACACCCCAACTATGTGTGCAAATTGGATAAAGCTCTATATGGGCTGCACCAAGCGCCTAGGCTGTGGTATGAAACTTTGTCTTAGTTTCTTCTGAAGGATGGCTACACTAGAGGTACCATTGACAAGACTCTCTTCATCAGAAAGTCTGGAAAGGACATCTTGCTTTTTCAAGTCTATGTCGATGACATCATATTTGGTTCTTCAAATGGCCAAACGTGTAAGGACATTGAAAGCATTATGAAGAAAAAGTTTGAGATGAGTTCCATAGGAAAAATGGACTTGTTCCTTGGAATTCAGGTGAAGCAAATGATGGTGATGGTGACTATGGCGGCTGTAACATTGACAAGAAATCCACATCAGGAGGATGTCAATTTCTTGGTGGAAGGATCATCTCATGGCAATGCAAGAAGCAATCCTATATCTCTACATCAACTGCTGAAGCTGAATACATTGCTGCTACTAGCTGTTATGCTCAACTGCTATGGATTCAGAATCAGATGTTAGACTATGGATTCAACTTTATGAGTACTCCTATCCATATTGACAACAGTGCTATCTCCATTACTGAAAATCCGGTGAAGCATTCCAAGACAAAGCATATTGATATCAGGTACCATTTCATTAGAGATATTCATGAGAAAAATCTGATTAAACTAATCAAAGTTAACTCAAATGAACAATATGCTGGATTGTTTACTAAAGCTTTTGATGAACAAAGATTTAAGTATCTCATAACAGCTATTGGGATGATAAACATTGATTAGATTACCTCTTTTGAAAACATTTTAATATGTAATGTCTTATGTCAATACAATTTCAGCTCTGTTATAAAAGGTCTCTCTAAAATTTTCTAAGTATAAATTTCTTCCGAAGAGAAATTAACCCTCGGAAGCTATTTTCATAACTTCCGAAGCAAAATTTCTCAAAGAATAATTTTCTTATCGGTAGAGTTTTTAGTCTCAGAAGAAGCGATTGATTTCATATCATATCTACTTCCGAGGCTTACACACCCTCTCCATTCGGAAAGCAATCCTGACCTTCGGAAGCAAAGTCTTTGCTTCGGAAGTAAGAATTGCCTTCCGAAGACAAATTACCTTCGGAAATGTTTTATATTCGGAAGAGAGATTTTACTGTGTAACGGAAATCTCTTGGGCCCCACACTGTAAAAAGCAAAGATTTTGTTAATGATGTCGGATTATTTAACTGATTTTAACCTTACCACCACTGTCATTTCTTCCACTAAAACATCACATCACCTTATCCAAACCCCCATTACCGCCTTCCCACCCTCTTTTAAATAATCCCGACTACTCAATTTCATCTTCTTACTTGCAATTTTTACTGCCCTAGAAATTTTCTCCACTCCAACTTTATCCTAGCTCAATTCATCCTCATTCACCTTTGTCCAATGGCACTCAACCCTCAACACAACTAAGTCGCACTTCTTGATTCTTCAAGAGATGCTGAGTTCTCTGAAACCATCTCCTTTCTCACCCAGTCATCTTACTACACAACCCTTACCTTTAACCCCACTGTTTACTCCAACCAAATGGTCGAATTTTGGGGAAATGGTTAGGCCGAAACCCTAAATGGGATTCGTGTATTGCGGTCCAGCATCTGTGGACAGGAGTTGATCATCACTGAACAAGTCATCAGGGAGCATCTAGAGCTTCATGATGAAGGAGCTCCAACTGAATTCCCCAAAGAAGATTTAGACAGCACTTACATCTTAATGGGATATGGTGGAGACATAAGCAGGTCGACAGTCTACAAGTTCAACTTCTCCTACAACTGGAAGTTCCTCCTGCACACTGTCCTCCACTGCCTGTCAAACAAGTCTGGGGGATGGGATCAAATCCCATATGAACTAGGATGCTTAGTTCATGGATTGGTGAGAGGCCTGCGATTCAATTAATCAAGATTTGTGTTCACCAATCTGATTGGGAATCGTCAAAGGGAGACATTCTTTATGTATCCCCGATTCATTCAACACATAATCAACTGTGAGTTGGACCAGAGTATGGTTGTCTGTGCAGTTGCTGTACCTGTACCTCACATGTGGCCCACTATCTTCAAGACTTTGAAGAGGTGTCAACCAACTTCACTCGAAGGTACACTACTCTGCTTCCAGGTATGATTGAGCGCATAGCTCCTGGTGACATCCTTGTTCACTCCACAAGTGATGAACCTACACCAGCAACCTCCACCATAATGCCAACACTGCCTTCTCCACCCATCACTATCACATACCAAAGATGCCCTGAACGAACCCTTGTTCAATCTACTCTGATTGAACGAGCCCCTCCTGTTCAATCCAAAAAGACTAGAGTGAAAACATGGGCTCCCACTCAGTTTGAGGTCTTTCCATCCTTCTATTTTGACCTCAATATGGGTTTTGAGTCTCCTCAGTCTCAAACCCAGGAGCCCGACACCCAAACCAATAGCCCTCAGGATGAGTATTTACACTCTTCTGAGCAGCCAACTAGGGAGAGCCCCACCAAAGGCTCAATGCCTGTAGACATTGACCAAGGTCCCGGGTCAGTAGGCTTAACCTCCCTATCTTTTACTGACCTTCTCTTCAAAACTGATGAAGAGATAACATCTCTCCACGACAATGAAGTTGATCTACAACACCCTCTACAAGATCAACAGAGCCCAGAGAAATCCCTTATCTCTAGCCCCCATCAACAACCCATAACCGAGGTGAGTCCCACTGATGTGGAGGGGACTCATGCAGATTCAGCTGCCACTACAGAAGGTGCCTCAATGGACCTTATGGACAGTGATAACGTATCTCAGACTTAATCTGTGGCAACCGAGCCTTTTGATGACTCTGAAGGAGACATCATTAAGCACGGGAAACCAGGGTGCCAAGAAACCACATCTGGTGGTGAGGCTAAACATTCTAAGTATGTTACCTCATCTCCCCGTGATTCTTCAAAAGAAGATGAGGGAAGCATGCAACTCCTCATTAAAGACCTTCTATCTAAAGTCTCAAACCTTGAATCCTTGGTTAGGACTTTAGAAGAAAGGTCCGTCACTCAACAACTTGAGATTGACAATCTCAAGGCTCAACTAGCTGAGAAACAGACCGAGAGATCTGTTAGGCATGTACCTATTCAGATCTCATTGACTTCTTCCTCTAGCTCTCAAGATGATTCTACCAAAATGTAACACCCGGTTATTTATTTATTTTGAAGCCGACGAAGGAAGAAAAGAAATAAAGTCCTAAGTCGAGGGACCAAACTCGCCAACGAGAGAAAGTTGGGTAAGTGGGGGTATATAAAGGGAGAGGGCAGCCCTTACCTCTCCCCACACTCATATTTCAGCCAAACAAGAGGGGAGAAGAGAGAAAGGAAGAAAAGAGGAAGAAGTGTTGGTTCGGGTTGGTTCGAGTGGCCAAAATCGTTGTGAAGCAAGTCAATTCGAAGCTCCCTTGTTGTGGTCATTTGTGTGAGTTCTAGGACCCCTCTTTTAAAAATTTTTGAATGATTTTGGGGCTCGAACACATCTAAAATTGGGTTTTTGAGTGTGTGCATGTTTGACTCGTTTGTGTATGTGTATGTGTGTGTATGATACGTTTGAGCCTTGTTTGTGAGCTTGTGTGTGCTTGAATGGTTTTGGTATGCATCCCTAAGGATTAGGATGGTTGATTTGGGCTTAGAATGAGTTTAGATGAGCTTGGAGGTCGAAAATGGCAGATTGGGTTCGGGATGAACTGCATGCTGCACCAGCTAGGGCTAGGCGACCGAATGGAGGCCATACGGCCGAATGAGGTGCGATTGGGGTCCATTCGCACGATTGAGAGTTCATTCGCACGATTGGGGCCAGTCGCATGGGGAGTCATGCGATTGAGGGTCCAGTCGCATAAGTGCTCATCCGCATTAGCTCCATCCGCATGAGAATCCATTCGCACGATTGGGTGTTCATTCGCATGAGTGTTCATCCGCATTGGTTCATTCGCATGATGTTCAGTCCCATGGAGGCCATGCGACTGAATGGTGTCCATACATCCGAATAGGGCTGTTGCACCTGAAGGAAAGTGTAGTTTAACTTCTGACTTTCGGGGGAAAGTGCAGATGTAAGTTTTGACGTAAAGGTTCCTGTAAGAGCATGTAAGATGATGACTGAGGTCTTAGAGAGCATGTTAGGCATGATGATGATGATGATGATGTTGCATGATTATGCATGTTTTATATGTATGATGTTGCCCTGTATGATATTGATGACTGTGTATGATATGTTCCTTATTATGATTTATGTTTATCTTTCCTATGGCTTTACGTTGAATTTTAATTAATGAATGAAGTATTATGTAATGTAAAGTGAAAGATAATGAAAGAGGAACACGAAGTAAGAATGCATGCATTAATGAACGATGAAAGTGATGAAAGTCTTGCAAGCACCGGATGTCGGGACACGCCATTAAGGTGTTAGCCTAACGGTGTGCGGGTTCGCTACCCCGGGAGGATGCACATCGGGGTCTTTCTTTGTGATTGACCATACGTATGAACCATTGTTGCGTGCTTAGGTACTGTGACCATTTGGTGTCGAGCACCACCGATGAAGGTCTTTTATAGGCTTAGGTCCAGTACAACGAGACTGAAGGGCATAGCATATGACAATGGTATACCTGAACTTTACCTTAGGTACTGTGACCATTTTTTGCCGAACACCACCGATGAAGGTCTTTTATAGGCTTAGGTCCAGTACCACGTGAATGAAGGGTAAAGTTCATGGTGATGCCGGAAGGAAAAGATGAATGAATGAACGGAAGTTAATGAACGATGAAGATAATAAATATTATCTATGTGTATGTATGATGAGTGATCGCATGAAAGTAAAGGACGGTTTTAACGAAAGAAATTATGTTTTATTTTTATAAAACTAGAACTCACTCAACAACGCTGACATTGATGTGTTTCCAGTTGGCAGGTAATGATTGCTGAGGATGGCACGAGGCGGCTACTTAGCTCTTTTGGATGACATTCTTTTGTTAATGTTTTTGCATTTTAATGCGAGCGAATGATGATTTGAAATGAATGCTTGTATTAACTTGCAAAAGATTTGTAATTATATGAAAAGTTTTATTTTTATGTTTCCGCTGCAACGTTTTATGAATGATTAAATGTAAGCTCTAAGTTTATGTGCAATGATTTACCGGCTGTAAGCGTCCCGGGAACGGGGCCTTACAAGTTGGTATCAGAGCCAAAGCTTAAGTGAAATGGGTAAATTTTCAAAATAAACCTTAACTTAAACTGAGAATGGGACGGAAAAGGAAGTGATGCCAATCTGAGTAACTGCATGCCATCAGGTATTTTCATAAAGTTAACCGATATTATGTGCGCATGTGATGTGTTATGTGTTGTTTGTGGATTTAAATACTGATGTAGTCAGGATAGGTAATGCTCGGAGTGTGAAGAGTAAAGTAAGTGGTTAATCACAACTGGCCACTGTAATTAGGGACTTACTATACTTGACATAAACTGAGCTGTTCCCTTGAATGACCGTGTTGGTGTTTAAATCTTTCAGTGTGCGTGTGATGGCCAGTGGTAGATCTTCAAAAGCCTCTCGTGGTGGAGGTCACGATGCTGAACCGCGACCCAAGAGAGGGAGACCCAAAGTTGAGAAGGTGGTTCATGAAGAACCAGAGACCCCTCATCCGGAGGGTGGCGATGAGAGCGCCAATCTGAGAGCCTCAGTAAAGGAGGCTGCGGTGGAAGAAGTTCATCAGGTCATGAAGACAATCTTACCGTCTGTGGTGACCGAAGTGATTAAGGCAGTACGAGAAGGGGAAAGAAAGGAGAGAAAAAGGTCTTCGGGAGGACGGGAGCAACTGGAGCCGGAAACGGTTCTCTCTGATGATGAAGAGAAGGAAGAAGACGAACCTGCGCCAGAGGCGGCACGAGGCTATAACTACGGGGCGTTTATGAGATGCAAGCCCCCAACTTTTGATGGTAACGGCACTGCTGCTGCTGCTCACCGGTGGGTGAGGGAAATGGAGGTGTTCTTGATATCAGTGAGTGCCGAGAGGAACAGAAGGTGAAGTTTGCTACCCACTCATTTGTAGACTCGGCTTTGTGCTAGTGTGATAATATAGTCCAAGCCGAGGGTAGCAGGGCCATGGGAGAATAAGATGGTCTGAACTAAAGAAGTTGGTGATTGAGGAGTTCTGTCCTCACAGAGATATGGATAAGGTTGAGAGAGAGTTCCTACAGCTGGAGGCGGGAACGATGACGCACCAACAATATACCACCAAATTCAACGAGATGGCATGTCTGGTGCCGGATCAGGTGACACCTCTATCTCGAAAGATCAAGAGGTATATTTAGGGTTTTCCAGCGGATATTCGCAGGCACATGATTGCCGCCCAACCAAGCACGTTTAGGTCGGCGGTGGATTTGGCAGGGAGGCTATATGATGAAAGGGTTGCGGTGGTGGTGATTGAAGGTGGCAAGAAGAGAGATGGTGATCGAAACTAGCAGGGGAAGAGGTATGGTCGGGGTGATGCCTCAACGGGTAATAAGAAGGCACGGGTGGATGGCCGTCGCGTGGTCACGTCAAGTGCGGGATCGAAAAGGTGTGGCAAGTGTGGAAGGGAGCATAGTGGGGAGTGCAGGTTTGGGTCGAGCTTGTGCTTCAAATGTGGGAAGACGGTGCACATGGCAAAGGACTGTCGTATGGTCCGGTGCTATAACTGTGGTGAAGAGGGTCACATGAGTAGGGATTGTAAGAAATCGAGGGCTGAGAGTTCCGGGGCGAAGAAGACGGGAGGTGAAAGGCCGAGGGCGAGCACCAGGGCATTCACTATGACACAGGAGGAAGCTAGGATGGACCCTGATGTTGGTCCGGTACGTTTCTAGTGAACCAAACTTTAGCTTCTGTGTTATTTGATTCGGGTGCCAGTAAAAGTTTTATTTGTGCTGCTTTCTATGCTAAGCTGCTTGTTAGTAGTAGACTTGTTAACGTTGCCTTTGATGTAGAAACTACCATACGTAAGTCTACCATGATGTCTGAGATGATAGAGAACCGTGATGTGGAGCTAGAAACTCATAAGTTTCCTGTTAGATCGTTCGTGATGACCTTAGGTGGTTTCGATTTGGTTCTTGGGATGGATTGGTTGGTGGACTCCGAGGCAAACATTGTGTGTCGCAAGAACATGATTCGTTTAACAATGCCTGATGGGATTTTGGTAACTGTTTATGGGGATCGGGTTACTACGATCCCGAAGGTAATCTCAATGACGGTGGCAGGAAAGTGTATGAGGCGTGGATGTAGTGCATATTTGGCCTACGTAAAGGATGTGGATACGCCAACACCACAACTTTCTGATGTACCGGTTGTGTGTGACTTTCCAGACGTGTTCCCAGAAGACTTACCAGGAGTGCCACCTGACAGAGATATTGAGTTTCAGATTGATCTGATACCGGGTGCCCAACCTGTTGCCAAGGCACCATATCGGTTGGCTCCGACGGAGCTGAAGGAATTTATGGAGCAGTTGCAAGAGCTGCTTGATAAGGGGTTCATTAGACCGAGTATCTCTCCTTGGGGTGCTCCGGTCTTGTTTATGAAGAAGAAAGATGGTAGTATGAGAATGTGTATTGACTACCGTGAGCTGAATAAGTTGACAGTGAAGAACCGATACCCCTTACCGAGAATAGATGATTTGTTCAATCAACTTCAGGGTGCCAGTCGGTTTTTAAGGATAGACCTTCGATCTGGTTACCATCAGTTGAAGGTGAAAAGCAGGATATCCCTAAAATAGCTTTTTGCATGTGCTATGCTCACTACGAGTTTCTTGTCATGTCTTTTGGTTTGACCAATGCGCCAGCTGCTTTTATGGATCTGATGAACCGTGTGTGTCGACCTATGTTGGATAAATCAGTGAATATGTTTATTGATGATATCCTGATTTATTCAAAGAGCGAGATTGAGCATGCCATCCATATTCGGGAGGTTTTGGGTAGGTTGAGTAAAGAGAAGCTGTACGCCAAGTTCTCCAAGTGCGCATTTTGGTTGCGTGAAGTTCAGTTCTTGGGTCACGTGGTGAATCCTGATGGGATCATGGTGGACCCGGCAAAGGTGGAGGCGGTGATGCAATGGAAGTCTCCAAAGACGCCATCCGAGATTTGTAGCTTCTTGGGTTTGGCGGGCTACTACAGAAGATTCATCCAAGACTTTTCCAAGATCGCTTCTCCACTAACCAAGTTGACCCGGAAAGATGTAAAGTTTGTATGGGGTCAAGCTCAAGAGAAGGCGTTCGAGGAATTGAAGGCGAGGTTGACTCAAGCAAAGATCTGGTGGTTTATTCTGATGCTACCTACTCGGGGTTAGGGTGCGTGTTAATGCAAAGAGGGAAGGTTATAGCTTATGCATCCCGACAGTTGAAGGTTCATGAGGTCAATTATCCTACTCATGACTTGGAGCTAGCAGCCTTGGTCTTTGCGCTAAAGATTTGGAGGCACTATCTTTACAGGACGAATTGCACCATTTTCACTGACCACAAGAGCTTGAAGTACTTCTTTGGACAGAAAGATCCGAACATGAGATAGAGACGATGGCTGGAGCTTATAAGGGACTATGATGTGAGATCCATTATCCGGGCAAAGCCAACGTGGTGGCGGATGCCCTTAACCGAAAGGAGAGGCCCAAGCCGATTCGGGTCAAAGCTTATCAGTTAGTCATGACCTCCGATGTGATGAAGCAAGTCAAAGAGTTTCAAGATATGGTATTGAAAGAAGATCATCTTAACTCTGAGAGAATGAGAGGTCTGGTCGCAGAATTGGGTGAAGATACGCTTGGTGTTAGAACTTGATTCAGGAGGATGTGGGTCCCTTGTATTGGGGATCTACAGATGAAGATTATGGATGAAGCTCATAAGACTCGATACTCTATTCACCCCAGTGCCATGAAAATGTATCAAGATATGAAGAAAGATTATTGGTGGCCGGGTATAAAGCACGATATGATGGAGTATGTGAGTAAGTGCCTTACTTGCTTACAGGTGAAGGCCGAGCATCAAAAACCGTATGGGAAGATCCAATCTTTGGATATACTGGAATGGAAGTGGGAGCACGTCACCATGGATTTCATAATGAAGTTGTCACGTACCCCGAAAGGGTATGATGCCATATGGGTGATTGTTGACCGTCTGACGAAGAGCGCTCACTTCCTACCGATCCATGAGACATATTCGTCTGAGAGATTGGCGGATATACTCATCAAGGAAATTGTAACTTGTCATGGTGTGCCGGTGTCTATTGTATCTGATCGTGACACCCGGTTTACATCCAAATTCTGGAAGAAATTCCACGACTCCATGGGGACGAGGTTACATATTAGCACGGCCTATCATCCCAAAACTGATGGTCAGTCAGAAAGAACCATTCAGACATTGGAAGACATGCTTCGGGCATGTGTGATTGATTTTGGAGGAAGTTGGGATGACCACCTGCCGTTAGCCGAATTCTCATACAACAACAGCTATAATGCCAGCATTGGTATGCCACCATATGAGATGCTATACGGTAGGAGATACTAAACACCCGTCTATTGGGGTGATATTGTCAGAAGGAGTTGGGGAGTGTCGAGGTGATCGAGGCTATAACTGAGAAGCTTGGGAGGATCAAAGCCTTTATGAAGGCAGCCAAAGATAGACAGAAGTCGTACGCCGACAAACGATGCAGACCGATTGAGTTCCAGGTGGGTGACTGGGTTATGTTGAAGGTCTCACCTTGGAAGGGTATTATCTGATTTAGAAAGCGGGGCAAGTTGAGCCCGAGATACATAGGCCCTTTTTGAATCATCGCTCGAGTAGGAGAGGTGGCCTATAGACTGGAGTTAACAGAAGAGTTAAGTGGAATTCACCCGACATTCCATCTTTCTCATCTGATAGAAAGTGCTTAGCTGATGAAGACATGATTGTTCCACTGGAGGATATCGAAGTAGACGAACGGCTCAATTATGTGGAGCAACGGTGGCAATCATAGATCGAAAAGAGAAGAGGTTGAGAAATAAAGTGGTTCCTCTTGTGCGTGTACATTGGAAGCATAGGAAGGGATCCGAGTCAACATGGGAGACTGAAGAAGAAATGAGGCATCATACCCACGTCTATTTGAGGAATAACAGGTTTCAGGGACAAAACCTATTAAGGGGGGCGGACTTGTAACACCTGGTTATTTATTTATTTTGAAGCCGACAAAGGAAGAAAAGAAATAAAGTCCTAAGTCGAGGGACAAACTCGCCAACGAGAGAAAGTTGGGTAGTGGGGGCATATAAAGGGAGAGGGCAGCCCTTACCCTCTCCCCACAATATTTCAGCCAAACAAGAGGGGAGAAGAGAGAAAGGAAGAAAAGAGGAAGAAGTGTTGGTTCAGGTTGGTTCGAGTGGCCAAAATCGTTGTGAAGCGAGTCAAATCAGGTTTTTAAGTGTGTGCATGTTTGACCCGTTTGTGTATGTATGTGTATGTGTATGTGTATGTGTATGTGTATGTGTGTGTATGATGCGTTTGAGCCTTGTTTGTGAGCTTGTGTGTGCTTGAAGGTATTGTGGTATGCATCCTAAGGATTAGGATGGTTGATTTGGGCTTAGAATGAGTTTAGATGAGCTTGGGAGGAAAATGGCAGACTGGGTCGGGATGAACTGCATGCTGCACCAGCTAGGGCTAGGCGACCGAATGGAGGCCATACGGCCGAATGAGGTAGCCATACGGCCGAATGAGGTGCGATTGGGGTCCATTCGCACGATTGAGAGTTCATTCGCATGATTGGGGCCAGTCGCATGGGGAGTCATGCGACTGAGGGTCCAGTCGCATAAGTGCTCATCCGCATTAGCTCCATCCGCATGAGAATCCATTCGCACGATTGGGTGTTCATTAGCATGAGTGTTCATCCGCATTGGTTCATTCGCATGATGTTCAGTCGCATGGAGGCCATGTGACTGAAGGGTGTCCATACACCCGAATAGGGTTGTTGCACCCGAAGGAAAGTGTAGTTTAACTTCTGACTTTCGGGGGAAAGTGCAGATGTAAGTTTTGACGTAAAGGTTCCTATAAGAGCATGTAAGATGATGATTAAGGTCTTAGAGAGCATGTTGGGCATGATGATGATGATGATGATGTTGCATGATTATGCATGTTTTGTATGTATGATGTTGCCCTGTATGATGTTGATGACTGTGTATGATATGTTCCTTATTATGATGTATGTTTATCTTTCCTATGGCTTTACGTTGAATGTTAATTAATGAATGAAGTATTATGTAACGTAAAGTTAAAGATAATGAAAGAGGAACACGAAGTAAGAATGCATGCATTAATGAACGATGAAAGTGATGAAAGTCTTGCAAGCACCGGATGTCGGGACATGCCATTAGGTGTTAGGCCAACGGTGTGCGGGTCGCTATCCCGGGAGGATGCACATCGGGGTCTTTCTTTGTGATTGACCATACGTATGAACCATTGTTGCGTGCCTTAGGTACTGTGACCATTGGTGCGAGCACCACGATGAAGCTCTTTTATAGGCTTAGGTCCAGGACCACGAGACTGAGGGGCATATCATATGACAATGGTATACCCGAACTTTACCTTAGGTACTGTGACCATTTGATGCCGAGCACCATCGATGAAGGTCTTTTATAGGCTTAGGTCCATGGTGATGATGAAAGGAAAAGATGAATGAATGAACGGAAGTTAATGAACGATGAAGATAATAAATATTATCTATGTGTACGTATGATGTGTGATCGCATGAAAGTAAAGGACGGTTTTAACGAAATAAAAGTATGTTTTATTTTTATAAAACTAGAACTCACTCAGCAACGCTGACTTTTATGTGTTTCCAGTTGGCAGGTAATGATTGTTGAGGATGGCACGAGGCGGCTACTCAGCTCTTTTGATGGCATTCTTTTGTTAATGTTTTTGCATTGTAATGCGAACGAATGATGATTGAAATGATCGCTTCTATTAACTTGCAAAATCATTTGTAATGATATGAAAATTTTTATTTTTATGTTTCCGCTGCAACATTTTATGGATGATTAAATGTAATAGGTTTATGTGCAATGATTTACCAGCTGTAAGCGTCCTGGGAACGGGGCCTTACACAAAAAGGGGGAGAATGTTTAGAGACAAACACTTAAGGACCCATAGAACTCATACTTCAACCTCAACATGTTATACTCCGTCATCACTTCGTCTGAGCCATCTCAAGTTATATTTCAAATCGACCCAAATATGCTTAAAGATCTCTACAGACTCTTCACAAAGTTTCAGTTGAGATCCTCCACTGATCAACCAAGCCCTGATGCTGCAATGATTTACTTTAGAGCTGAAGAGCTTCAAAGGCTTACATCACCTTCTACCATTGTGGAAGAAGTTGGTCAACCTAAGGTCCACATGGAACCTAAGATTCAATTCGAAGGGGAAATGGGGAGATGGCCCAGCAACTGAAACAGTTGGGACAGAATTTGCATCTCCTCCAATTTCCGAAGCTGAAGTTAAAGCCTCGGAAGAACAAGCTGAATCTTCCGAAGCTGAAATAGAAGCTGCGGAAGGACTGTTTAAAATGTCCTAGGAACTGATCATCACAGATGCAATCCTTGAAATGGCATCTGAGGTGAACAGCGAGGACTTTCTGAATCTACCTCCATCCAGACACATCTCTGCCTCTCTTACAATCAAAATCCACTCTCCAAGAACCACCATAGTCAGGCTCTTCAAAAGATAAAGGGAAAAGAAAGATGACTGCGGAAGAGCTTCAGGAAGAGGAGAAGATTGAGAAATTATAGAAGAAAGAAAGACTTCCAACTGAAAAGTTGCTATCTGCTAGTACAAAAGCAGCTGCACCCAATCAGGAGGCTGTCAACAATAAGAGAAGGGAAGAGATCATTGACCTGCTTATCCAATTGGAGCAGCCAATGAAGAAACACTCCTGCTTCCATAGAGGAGTTGGTGAATCTGGAGAAGGCAACCGGGTGAATCTTGAAGAAAAAGCCAGGTGGCCTTGGAGAAAGAAAAAGAAGAACAAAAGGAAGCTGAATTGCAGTGAGGAGAGACAGGATAAATTTCCTAATCTCCAGAGACTTAATCTTAAGAACTCTCTCCACACAATGTAACATTCGTTTTTGTTAACTAAAGTTAACTTCGTTTATTCAAGGGCCATTATTGTCAATTATGGAACTCATGTGTTATTATGCTTATTCTTTTTAGTTGTCATTAAATTTTAATTTATGAAAGTTAGAAATAAAAACATTAAACATTAAACAATAACAATAACAATAACAATAACAACAACAACAACAACAACAACAACAATAATAATAATAATATTAATAATAATAATAATAGTAATAATAATAATAACATTAATAATACTTTATTAAGTTACTTAAAAATATTTAAAACTTAAATTAAGTGTGTTAAGAGGGCTTGTTGTCATTTTTATAAACTTTAAAAGAAAGTTTGAACATAAAATAATAAACATTCTAAACTTGAGGGGCTGTTTGTGTAACTTTAAAAATCAAAACCCCATTTTCCCTCTCTCTCTCCTTGTGTTTCCGGCGGCCACCTCCGACTAGATTTCAGGCCGTCCGGCCACCCCAAAGCCCCCATTTGTCAATCGATTTAATCCCTAAACCGTTTCCAATCCATTCGGTACTTATTTCGACTTGTATGACTGTAATAGCTGTGATTAAAGCACCAGTTACAACTTGAACCATCGCATAACCGGCGATCTTAATCACATAGCCGTTCAGGTATAACACACAATAATAATCCAATTATCACACCTACACGATCGTTTAGCTATAACTAAACTTCTATACAACATAATTTCACCTGAAACATAATCAAACATCCCGAAGAAGTTCCATTTCCATCGCGATCTGCAACCGAGTCGAACCCCACCTTTTGCACACTTAGAAATGCAATTGATTGGGGGTTTTCGAAGAACATGTGACATACGGTAATTTTACGTTACCAAACTCCGTTAGTTCCGTTAAGTCTTGCATACACGTGTCGTGAGCACACTAGTTGTCGTTTAACGTTGGTGACTTAATAATATTAATAATGTTAAACTATTGTTAATTAAATTGATTTTGTGATTGTTGTGTTAAAATTATGTGTTACGCGAGTTAATTGCTGATTGTAGAAATTAATCGCGTAACGCGGAAACGTGCCTATTTGTTCGTATGTCTTGTGTTTTTGCAAAGATAAATTATGTAATGAATATTATTAGTTCATATCTTTGTATTTTTAAGTTAAAGGCACTTAAAAAGAGTTTAAAGTCTAGTTTTTATAAATACCAAAACACAAGGGTTTAAAGGGTAAATATGTAAATTAAACTTAATAAAAAACAAAAACCCAAACCCTAACCCCCCCATCGGCCGCGACCTCCCTCCCAAACCCTCTCCATTTGCGGATTTCAACTTGGATCAAGCATCAAGCATTGGATTTGGTCGATTTGAAGGCATTCAACACATTAGAAGTCTCGATTTTGTTACTTTTCACGAATTAGAGGTTAGTTGGTGTTTTGTTTGCATGAAATTGGGTATGGCCGAACCCTAGTTGCGAATTTGAGGTTCTTGGTTTGATTTTTAATCAACTGATGATGTTTATATGTTAGTTAGGTTGAATACATGTTAGTTTACGTCGATCATGGATGAATTACATGTTTTTAGTGGTTTAATCATGGGTTTTGATTCTAGTCAAACCCTAATCGATTTTGGGCATGAATATGGGTGAATGATGGTGTTTGATGAATGTGTGGTGATTAAAGTTGTATGAATGTTAGGAATCATGAATCTTGCAAGAATGATGATTTAGGTTGATGTTCATAGGTTCTAATAATAGTACTTTATTTGCATGAACTGTTGAAATTGATGAATTGATGTTATGGATGTGTTCATGGTGATGATTAGATGTTAGATTGATGTTGTGATCATTGGGAATTCAAGAACACATGTTATAGTTCATACATTACTAAAGATAGTAACTTTTGGATATGATTTGGTGAATTATGATGTTGGATGTGGTTGATCATGCTTAGATGTTAGTATGAGCTGAATTGGTATATTATTGATGATTCATGTATGCTTGGATGTTTGATAGATTTTGGGATGTTCTTCCCAAAAGGGAAACTTTATTTGTGTAAACGTTGAAGTATGATGTTATGATCATGTTTGGGATGATAGGGCCTGCTAGTATGTTCAAGGATAAATTCTAGTGTGATAGAACGTGTTAAATTAGTTGTATGGCATGCTTGATAATCATGAGTGATATTTGGACTTTGGTGATCATGTATGGTTTGGATGTTGTGTAGTAGTAGGACATCATGCTTGGGTCTGGTAATTGATTGTTGTGAATACAATGCATATGCTTAAAGAATATGGTTATGATCATTATACACGCGTGCGGATCTGAGGCCCCTACTTAGTAGGATTGGCAGGGTTAGATGTGAAGTCGTGAGTGGCTTCACATGGCATGTGATGAATGGTGAACTTGTGTGACGTGTTAGTTGTATTATGACTAATGGATATGTTAATGTTCTAGATTCGCATGACTTGTATAGTACTTGATTGTATGATGATCTAAGTGATACACCTGGTTGATATAGCACGTATGATACTATTTTAATGTTAATCATGTATGTTGTATGTGCTCATTGGCTTTATTTGAATTAAACTCATAATGTCACCAACGGGTCAACGGGGTACTAGGTCAAACGTGTCTATTTTTCGGAAGCTGAGTCTTTGGTTTTGGTATGATTAGGGTCCACATGTCTTTATTTGCACGTATTATGTACTCACATGATCTAGGTAACCTTTGAAGGTTGGCTATCTCTCGTTTCTCAAATAAACCTAAGTACTCTTTGCATACATCAGGTGAGTTCATGCCCCACTCTTTACTTAATCTCTTTTGGGGAGATAGCATACTGGTATTTATACGAACGTTTATTATTTAAGTTGTGTATAATATTAATATAGTGTGTTTACCGGGAAAAGTCCTCACACTTTTGAATTGTTAATATTTAATAGCGGGGAAACTTGGGTAGTACTACTGGGTCTGACGAGCCCCACCTGTGTGACTCGAGGTCAACCGGGTGCAATTTGTCCTATGAACATTGTCACGACATGGTAAGTCGTGACAGGAGGCAACAACTTTCACAGTCAGCTTCAATTGCAAAATCACTATGTTAATATTACTGATAATAGACTAGCTATCTATTACCATACACTGCTTATATATATCACAACTGTTTACATGTTTATTGAACTCAAACTCTTGAACTCACCAACCTATGTGTGACATTTTAGTATGCTTTTCTCAGGTCCTTAGCTTGCTTGCCATAGGAGCACTGCACGGTTCATTGTATTTTAAGACACGATGCTTCAAGACAATTTGACATTTTAACAATTATAGTTTACTCTTTTGGGGTTGCACTTGTTTTTGCCATAGTTATACTTTATTGACTTGGTTTGTTTTCAAACGCTTCCACATTGTTTAAAGTTTGTGTTTAGGTTGATTTTTTAAATTATGGCATTTAGAGTCGTTCTGAGTAACTATTGACTGTGATCCTGGTTTGTTCACACGCCTCGCGGTAAAAACTCCGCAATGGATTTTGAGGGTGTGACAGATTGGTATCAGAGCCATTGGTTATAGGGAACTAGGTTGCATACACACTAGACTATAACCGCACACAGTTAATTAGTTACATGTGCCTTACTCCCATTTACTGTATACTCACTGGCATACACGTCACACTCTTGCAGCATGGCATCGTCTTCAAGAGCTCCGGTAAACGACCCGAATCACCTACACGATCTGAATCCCACCTCCCGCACCTGTACCTGATGATGAATTCGATTGGCCCCGACTGGCTTATCCCCGAGAGGAGATTGACTGGGATCAACCATTCGCATTGATGAAGCGTGACCCTTCGCGAGACTAGCGTTCTTATCCTAGGTTTGTTGACCACATAATGTTTAGGGAGCGCGTACCTGTCCTAAAGCCAAGGACTAGGAACAATGCCAATCAACCCATGCTTTCACTCCCACGAACGGCGCAATCCAACGAGCAACTGATTGCTGCACTAATGGCTGCACTGGATACTGAACAGCATCGTGTAAGACGACTCATGTAGGGGATGTTTGATTAATGTGTGTTGTGTTAAAACAGGACCACCAGTGTGTACATACAAGTCCTTCATGGACTGTAAACCACACACCTACAGCGGTACAGAGGGTGATGTAGGGCTTGTACGCTGGTTCGAGAAGACTGGGTCCGTTTTCTCCAAATGTAACTGTCCACTGGTGGATCAAGTAAAGTATGCCACCGGGACTTTGGAGGGTGCCGCCCTGTCTTGGTGGAATGCGCAAGTCCAGATGCTTGGACAAGCGATGGCAAATGGACTCCCCTGGAATGAGTTCAAGGATATGATGATCGAGGAGTACTGTCCTCGAAACGAGGTGCAAAAACTGGAGATGGAATTCTGGAACTCAAGATGAAGGATTCAAAAATTGAGGCTTACACGACCCGTACTCATGAGTTGGCTACATTATGTCCGGGAATGGTTAATGAGACACATAAGAGAATCGAGCACTACATACGAGGATTGGTGCCTGAATCCAAAGTATGGTAACAGCTTCTAACCCGACTACGATTCAGCAGGCCATCCAAATTGCCCATAAACTTACTGATCAGGCGGTAGAGCAACGACGGTTACCCAAACAGGGCGCTGTGTGTGAGCGTGCCCGACAACAAAAGGAAGTGGGATGCTCCCAGCAACAGAAATAACAAATCATCATCGTCATCATCGTCTGGCGGTCAACAACAATCCAACAGCAGCAACAGTCAGTTCAACAGCAGCAGCGGCGGTTCGATAATAACCGCAATTTCAACCAAACTGCCCCAAATAACCAAGGACCCAGCGGTTACGGCGGCAGACATCCCAATGCCCACGGTGTAACTACCACCATGTGGGACGGTGTGATAGCTTCAAGTGTCAACGTTGTGGAAAGATTGGACACGCTACGAAGGATTGCCGTGGTGAACTAATGAGGAGGCCACAACAATCTCAAGAAACTCCCAAGGGTTGTTTTGAATGTGGGAAAGAAGGGCATTACAAGCGAACTGCCCACAACTAAGGAGGAACGGAAATGGCAACAACACAACAACAACACCAACAACCATGGTAACAACAACAACAATGGTAATAATACAACAATGGTGGAAATGGCACTGGAAATGGCGGCAATAAAGATGGATCCAAAGGGAGAGCCTTCGTCATTGGCTCAGGTGAGGCTCTAAATGATCCCACAACTGTTACTGGTAGATTCCCTGTTAATGGTTGTTTTGCTACGGTACTATTTGATACTGGAGCCGATAGGAGTTTTGTGTCCCTAAAATTCTGTAGTCTTTAAGTGATATACCCTCTGCTTTAGAATCTTAGTACACTGTGGAATTAGCAGACGGTAAACAAATCCATGTAACGCATATCCTTAAAGACTGTAGGATAGAACTTGCTGGTCATACTTTCGCTATAGATCTCATGCCTGTTACGCTGGGGAGTTTAATGTTGTGATAGGCATGGATTGGCTCTCTAGCAAGCAAGCAGAAGTCATATGTCACGAGAAGATTATACGGATTCCGGTTGGTGATCAAGTTCTTACCGTCAAAGGTGATAGGAGTGGTGCTGTGATAGGCATCATCTCGTATATGAAAGCCCAAAAGTTGTTACAAAAGGGCCGCGTGGCTATCCTAACACTTGTAACGATAAGCAAAAGGAAGAAAAAAGAGAATGGAGGATATTCCGTAGTACGCGACTTTCCGG
Source organism: Flaveria trinervia (assembly GCA_025506515.1). Classification (NCBI taxonomy): domain Eukaryota; kingdom Viridiplantae; phylum Streptophyta; class Magnoliopsida; order Asterales; family Asteraceae; genus Flaveria; species Flaveria trinervia. Next base: position 9,451,954 of record CM046442.1, on the reverse strand, counting down.
AGGTGTTCCCAGAAGATCTTCTGGATTACCACCGCACCGCCAAATGGAATTCCAGATTGAGTTGACTCCCGGCGCAGCTCCGATTGCTAGAGCACCTTATCGATTAGCACCAAACGAACTACAGGAGTTGTCGTCACAACTTCAGGAGCTTTGGATAAGGGCTTATTGACCTAGTACATCACCTTGGGGAGCTCCTGTACTCTTTGTTAAGAAGAAGGATGGCACATTCCAGATGTGCATCGATTATCGAGAGTTAACAAAGTAACAGTCAAGAACCGATACCCTTACCTCGTATCGACGACTTGTTCGATCAGCTTCAAGGATCGAGCTATTACTCGAAGATTGACTTGAGATCTGGTTATCATCAACTCAGAGTTCGAGAAGAAGACATTCCCAAGACTGCATTTCGTACTCGTTATGGTCATTACGAGTTCTTGGTCATGCCTTTTGGGTTGACTAATGCACCTGCTGTGTTCATGGACCTCATGAACGCGTGTGCAAACCTTATCTTGATCAGTTTGTCATTGTGTTCATCGATGATATACTGAAACTCTAGTACCAAGGAGGAGCATGAAGAGCACTTACGAATGATCTTGGAACTGTTGAAAAATGACCAACTGTATGCTAAATTCAAAGTGTGACTTTTGGATAAGTGAGGTACAATTCCTAGGTCATATTGTTAATGAGAAAGGAATACACGTTGATCCTGCCAAAATTGAGGCGATAAAGAATTGGACTACACCCAAAACACCAAGTGAGATAAGACAATTTCTTGGATTAGCAGGATATTACCGCCGATTCATAGAAGGATTTTCTAAGATCGCACAACTCTCACAGCCTTGACTCACAAAGGAACGACATACAAATGGGCTGAGAGTCAAGAATCAGCTTTCCAATTATTAAAACAAAAACCTTGTACTGCCCCGATATTAGCATTACTCGAGGGAACAGATGCTTTGTGGTGTATTGCGATGCATCCATTCAAGGATTGGGTTGTGTTGATGTAACGAGACAAGGTGATAGCTTACGCTCGAGACAACTAAAAGTTCATGAGAAGAACTATACTACCCATGACTTAGAATTGGGCGCAACAGTTTTTGCCTTAAAGATCTGGAGACATTATTTGTACGGTACCAAGTGCACAATCTACACCGATCACAAGAGTCTTCAACATATCTTTGAGCAAAAAGAGTTGAATATGAGGCAGCGACGTTGGGTGGAACTACTAAATGATTATGATTGCGCAATTAAGTATCATCCGGGAAAGGCGAACGTAGTTGCCGATGCTTTAAGCAGGAAGGAAACAGCTAAACCCCGACGGGTGCGAGCTTTACAGCTTACTATCAGTACCCAACTGCCCGAACAAGTTAAGGAGGCACAAATGGAAGCTTTAAAGGTGGAAATATTGGTCTGAATTGTTAAGGGGAATGGATAAGCAGCTAGTGATGAAAGAGGATGGAATTCGGTATTTCATGGATAGACTTTGGGTGCCTGTTCATGGAAATATGAGAGATTTAGTATGAGCGAGGCACACAAATCTAAGTATTCTATACATCCTGGATCCGACAAGATGTATCATGACCTAAAGGCTCACTATTGGTGGCCTAACATGAAAGCGGATGTAGCTACGTACGTGAGCAAGTGTTTGACCTGCTCGAAGGTAAAGTGGAATATCAAAAACCATCCGGACTATTACAACAACACGAGATTCCAATGTGGAAAGGGGAACAAATCTCCATGGATTTTTTACTAAGCTACCCGACTAGTACTGGTTGTGACACGATATGGGTTATTGTGGATCGATTGACAAAGTCTGCTCATTTCCTTGCAATAAAGGAAACCGACAAGATAGAGAAGTAACTCGCCTGTACCTCAAGGAGATCGTTTCGAGACACGGGGGTACCGATCTCAATTATCTCTGACTGTGACGCTCGTTTCACGTCACATTTCTGGCAATCATTGCAGAAATCTTTGGGTACACGTTTGGATATGAGTATGCATATCACCACAGACGAATGGTCAGAGTGAGCGTACTGTACAGACGTTGGAGGATATGCTACGTGCTTGTGTGATTGAACGGGAATAACTGGGAAATTCACTTGCCATTGGTGGAATTTCTCTTATAACAACAGTTATCACACTAGTATACAGGCAGCACCTTTCGAGGCGTTGTATGGGAGAAAATGTCGATCACCGGTTTGCTGGGCAGAAATTGGTGATAGTCAGATAACAGGTCCCGAGTTAATTCATGAGACGACTGAGAAAATTATACAGATACGGAAACGTATGGCTGCAGCGCGGGACAGGCAAAAGAGTTATGCTGACAAGAGACGGAAACCTTTAGAGTTTCAGGTTGGTGACAAGGTTTTGTTGAAAGTCTCACCATGGAAAGGCGTAGTTCGGTTTGTAACGGGGGGGAAAACTAATCCGAGGTACGTTGGACCATTTGAGATAGTGGAAAGAATAGGTCCAGTAGCCTATCGATTAGCCTTACCTGATTCGCAAAGTGGAATTCATGATGTTTTCACGTGTCAAACTTGAAGAAGTGCATAACTGATGAAACGACGGTCGTACCACTAGAAGAAATTCAGGTGGATGAACAATTGCGTTTTATTGAGAAACCAGTGGAGGTGATGGATCGTGAGGTGAAAACACTTAAGCAAAGCAAGATACCTATTGTTAAAATCCGTTGGAATTCGCGACGTGGACCGGAATTCACATGGGAACGGGAAGATCAAATGAAGCTTAAGTACCCTCAACTATTCGAAGGGACGATGCCAGCAGACGAAGGTATTGATTTAATTTCGGGACGAAATTTCTTTCAACATGGGGATGATGTGACAACTCATCCAAAACTCACTCGATTTCGATTTCTGTGTGCCAATGCAGTAGACCAGTGATAGAACACTTTCACCATGTAACGCAATTTTCGGGACGAAAATTCTTTCAACATGAGGATAATGTGACATCCGGTAATTTTACGTTACCAAACTCCGTTAGTTCGTTAAGTCTTGCATACAAGTGTCGTGAGCACACTAGTTGTCGTTTAACGTTGGTGACTTAATAATATTTAATAATGTTAAACTATGTTAATTAAATTGATTTTTGTGTTGTGTTAAAATTATGTGTTTACGCGAGTTAATTGCTGATTGTAGAAATTAATCGCGTAACGCGGAAACGTGCCTATTTGTTCGTATGTCTTGTGTTTTTGCAAAGATAAATATGTAATGAATATTATTAGTTCATATCTTTGTATTTTAAGTTAAAGGCATTTTAAAAAGAGTTTAAAGTCTAGTTTTATAAAATACCAAAACACAAGGTTTAAAGGGTAAATATGTAAATTAAACTTAAATAAAACAAAAACCCAAACCCTACCCCCCCATCGGCCGCGACCTCCCTCCCAAACCCTCTCCATTTGCGATTTCAACTGGATCAAGCATCAAGCATGGATTTTGGTCGATTGAAGGCATTCAACACATTAGAAGTCTCGATTTTGTACTTTTCACGAATTAGAGGTTAGTTGGTGTTTGTTTGCATGAAATTGGTATGGCCGAACCTAGTTGCGAATTTGAGGTTCTTGGTGTTGAGTTTTAATCAACTGATGATGTTTATATGTTAGTTAGGTTGAATACATGTTAGTTAACGTCGATCATGGATGAATTACATGTTTTTAGTGGTTTAATCATGGGTTTTGATTCTAGTCAAACCCTAATTCGATTTTGGGCATGATTATGGGTGAATGATGGTTGTTTGATGAATGTGTGGTGATTAATAAGTTGTATGAATGTTAGGAATCATGAATCTTGCAAAAAATTGATGATTTAGGGTTGATGTTCATAGGTTACTAATAATAGTAACTTATTTGCATGAAATGTTGAATTATTGATGAATTGATGTTATGGATGTGTTCATGGTGATGATTAGATGTTAGATTGATGTTGTGATCATTGGGAATTCAAGAACACATGTATAGTTCATACATTACTAAAGATAGTAACTTTTGGATATGATTGGTGAATTATGATGTTTGGATGTGGTTGATCATGCTTAGATTAGTATGAGCTTGAATGGTATATTATTGATGAATTCATGTATGCTTTGGATGTTTGATAGATTTGGGATTTTGGGATGTTTTTTCCAAAAGGGAAACTTTATTTGTGTAAACGTTGAAGTATGATGTTATGATCATGTTTGGGATGATAGGAGCTGCTAGTATGTTCAAGGATAAATTCTAGTGTGATAGAACGTGTTAAATTAGTTGTATGGCATGCTTGGATAATCATGAGTGATATTTGGACTTTGGTGATCATGTATGGTTTGGATGTTGTGTAGTAGTAGGACATCATGCTTGGGTCTGGTAATTGATTGTTGTGATGTTATGAATGCAATGCATATGCTTAAAGAATATGGTTATGATCATTATACACGCGTGCGGATCTGAGGCCCCTACTTAGTAGGATTGGCAGGGTTTAGGATGTGAAGTCGTGAGTGGCTTCACATGGCATGTGATGAATGGTTGAACTTTGTGTGACGTGTTAGTTGTATTATGACTAAGGATATGTTAATGTTCTAGATTCGCATGACTTGTATAGTACTTGATTGTATGATGATCTAAGTGATACACCTGGTTGATATAGCATACGTATGATACTATTTGAATGTTAATCATGTATGTTGTATGTGCTCATTGGCTTTATTTGAATTATAACTCATAATGTCACCAACGGGTCAAAAGGGTCAACTAGGTCAAACGTGTCTATTTTCTGGAAGCTTGAGTCTTTGGTTTTGGTATGATTAGGGTTCCACATGTCTTTTATTTGCACGTACTTATGTACTCACATGATCTAGGTAACCTTTGAAGGTTGGCTATCCTCTCGTTTCTCAAATAAACCCTAAGTACTCTTTGCATACATCAGGTGAGTTCATGCCCCACTCTTTACTTAATCTCTTTTGGGGGGAGATAGCATACTGTATTTATACGAACGCTTTTATTATTTAAGTTGTGTATAATATTAATATAGTGCCGTTTACCATGGGAAAAGTCCTCACACTTTTGAATTGTTAATATTTAATAGCAGGGAAACTTGGGTTGTACTACTGGGTCTGACGAGCCCCACCTGTGTGACTCGAGGTCAACCGGGTGCAATTTGTCCTATTGAACATTGTCACGACATGGTAAGTCGTGACAGGAGGCAACAACTTTCACAGTCAGCTTCAATTGCAAAATCACTATGTATTAATATTTACTGATAATAGACTAGCTATCTATTACCATACACTGCTATATATATCACAACTGTTTACATGTTTATTGAACTCAAACTCTTGAACTCACCAACCTATGTGTTGACATTTTAGTATGCTTTTCTCAGGTCCTTAGCTTGCTTGCCATAGGAGCATGCACGGTTCATTGTATTTTAAGACACGATGCTTCAAGACAATTTGACATTTTAACAATTATAGTTTACTCTTTGGGTTGGCACTTGTTTTTGCCATAGTTATACTTTATTGACTTGGTTTTTTCAAAACGCTTCCGCATTGTTTAAAGTTTGTGTTTTGGTTGATTTTGTTAAATTATGGCATTTAGAGTCGTTTGAGTAACTATTGACTGTGATCCTGGTTTGTTCACACGCCTCGCGGTAAAACTCCGCAGTGGATTTTGAGGGTGTGTCAGAACACAACCCTCTGAAACTACGCACAAGTTTAATTTGAGTTTCGTCATCATTTACATATCAAACGATCAAGGGTTGGGCCGCGACCTGTTCTACAATCTAAGGTCGACCATTTCAACTTGAACACATAAGTTTCATACATCAATACATTCGTTTTTCATGAGGATCAAAAGCCCTAACTTTTCGATCAATTACAATGTTCATATGGGGTTCAATTTGATCGAATATGTTTCTAGGGTTCATGTGAAATTTGGGGGTTTGTTTGAGTTTGTATTTATAATTAAAACATGAGTCCTAACGCGCATGTGAAATTTGGGGGTTTGTTTGAGTTTGTCTTTAATAATTAAAACATGAATCCTAACGCGGTTGAGAGCCTTGGTCTACCGGTTCCTTGCACAAATATCATCTTAGAGGTCCCGGGTTCGAACCCGACGGCCTTCATCTTTTTTTAAAAGGTTATTTTGTGGTTTTAAAAATATATAAAAATTTCTAAAATTATAAAAATCACTTTATAAACTTTGTGTACTCTAAAACCATCAAATTATTTTTTGTAAGTTATTTATAAAAATACCCTACATTTTATTTAATATTTTTAAACTAATGATTATAAATTTAGATGGTAACCACTAGTTTAATTGATACAAATTATTAGTCCAAACATTGCCTTCAAATTATTGTTTAAATCATGTTTATTTTATTTAGTTATAAAACTTTATTTAAACTTATAAATATCACAAAATTATTAGAAATGTTATTCTTATTTCACATCTTTATATAAAATATAAAATATTATTCCCAAGAAAACATAATGATATCCATTTGTAAATATAATGACAAGCCCCAAACATCAAATTGAATTTTCACGTTAATTTGTTAATCTTATTGTAAACATATATATATATATATATATATATATATTATATATATATATATATATATATATATATATATAATATATAGATATATATATATATATATATATATATAGGTTCCTCGTGATGATTCATCTTGGAACGACCTATATCATTCTTATTATTAATCTCCATAATATACTTGTTGCCATATGAGTTTCCTTGCCCCCTTTTATCTTTTCACACTATTTTGGGGTGAAACATGATTACTTATACATAATGCACTTGTAAACGTTTAGACTTTTAAAGCACTTGCAATTCATATTTTTCATGGTTATTTGTGTGTTGTAAGTATTTATATGAGATATATATTTTTGTTTGCAATCATTAGCTATTGCTAGCCTGGTGACATCTTAGATCTTGGGCCTGATGTCACATCCCAACGGAAGCGTGAGATGCTAATTTGGGTGTCTTGTTTGTACAGAACTCATTGATTAACAGAGCTTATCAGTAGCACAGCAGAACAATATAAATAACTAAATTCATAAGATAATATTATAGTTAGGATTACATCAAATCATAATAGTCAAAATTTGATCTAATATAATCCTATTACAAACATATTATCTAACTGCTACATCTTTAGTAACGATGGAAGTACGCGTCCACCAATATGCTGAGATCATACATGTTAACAATTAGATTAACACAGACTTTTCCCATAACTTCTCCCCAACCATTGTAAACATCAAAAGAAAACATAATGCTGTTACTCATGATAATTTTTCTGAAAAAGCATACTCAAAATAGTCAACATAAAGTTGATGAGTTCACAGGTTTATCTTAAACAAAATGTTATTGATGCATCATATACAACCAAACCTTACTTAATAATCAGATCATCCATACTGTCATAACATAATTCATAAATCAGATAATATGACATCACAACAATCATCCTGTTGGTGCAGAAAATATTTTCCTAAGTAGCGCCACATATATTATCCAACGGTTCCACATCCGAATTAATGGTTGTAACATAAATGACAGTACATCTCAAAAATTGCGTCAATCATAAAATCAATAGTATGCTTCCCCCCCCCTCCCCCAAAAGTTTATAAAAATAAAAATGGGGCTATGAATCTCACTTTTATTCCACGAAATCACCTATAAACAAAATATTTATTGTTTAGAAAATATAAATATTTTCTTTAAAATTTCAGCACCTCATAAAACATCAAGTTGTTACAATAAGAAAATCAGGCATAACATAATCATATTTCATATTTTAATTATTTAAAGTTTATTTTTTATAATTTTTGGAATATTCAAACAAACTGTTAAAAATACCTCCGGGTTTCTCAAAATTCTCAAACTTGATCAGAATATTTGGCACAATATTTAAAACTTCTCAAAATTTTCCTAAATCCCAAATCATGGTAGAGTTAATTTTTATGATTTTCATCATTTACTAATATTTAGTAAAATTATCAGAATGTGTTCAAAAATTCCTATTTTCATACAGGCTATTCTTCTCAAATTTTCATATTTTCTTTAATTTTATCATAATTTATCTCAAAGTTAAAGTTTTTCCGATTTTCATATGGCAGAAACTTTCAAAATTCATAACTTATTCATAACTTCAAATTAGGTCACAAAACTTTTTCTATAAATCTCATAAATCATAAGAGTCAACATATGATTTCCTTAACTACATTCCAGGTTCAGTTCTTTCAGCATAAATTTTTCTTTCAAATACTTAAATAATTTATATAAATTATTTTACTTATAGAAATAACATCAACATTTGTAGAACTATATTTCTTAATATGCTAAACATATTTTCAATGTTTGTTCTCATAATCATAGTCAATTACATAATAAACTAGATTTAACAAGTTGCACATAAAATTTTAACCCTTAATTGATAATTTCTTTTATATATCTTTTGGTTATCTTTATTTATTTATTCCTTTTAGACTTATAAAACCTTCCTTACTACTTTTTGAATAAGGATGATGTACTTGTAAGATTCATGAAGATTTTGAATGTTAAATCATAAGGGTTAGTCATATGTGTTCATTTAAACACATATATAGCCTTTGTAATCTTAACTAGTTATGATTTAAGGAATGAAAGGACAGAAGGAGAGGGTGATGATAGCTGATGGTGGCTTCTTTCTCCGGTTCTCCAACTTGTGTGGATGTCTTGAGCTTCCAAGGTCGTAAGTTTCTTGCAAAGGTTTGGTTTGGAAGATGATGGTGTTGGATTATGATGATGTTTTAGTGGTATCCGAGAGTAGTGTAACTGGTGGTGTTTGGTTAAACCGAAAGATAAGAGAGTGGTGATTGTAACCGAGAGCAATATGGTGATGGTATGCGGTTGAGGGGCGACCAAATGGTTGTGGTTTGTGTGTGCAATCCATCGGCTGAGAGTTACATGTTGTAGTGGGGTTTGTCATCATGAACTCTATGCTTAGGGTGTGATGTGGAGATTATAGGTTGGGTTAGTCGGTTCTTAGGGTGCTAGGTGGTGGATTTTTGGTCTAGTTTGGTGTATGATAGATATAGGTGTCAAACAAAGAGAGTAGTGAGTCATTGGTCATTAATGGGATGTTTAACCGAGGTTTAGATTGTTAATCGGATGATTTAAGACTTTAATGAACCGAGTCTTAAGCTTAAATGATGCTTAAGTTTGAGGTTTAAATGTATGAGGTTTACTTAGATTTTTTTTGATGTCAAGTTTCTTTGATGTTAACTTATATTGTGGTGTTTGGTTTGGTTGTATTTTTGTCATCATTGGTGAATGATTTGTAACATTTGATCATATAATGTTTGGTACCATTATAAAGTCATGCATTTGAATGCAACTCATAAAAATATTATGCATGCAAGCATGCACACTTACACACACAGACACATATATATTTATCAAAAGATGGGCACATGCATACGTAAGATATGCATGTAAACATGCATACGTACAATTTTACATATGTGTACACATAAATATCCATAATTTATATATATATAAGGTTAGTCAAATAATGAATAACATATCATAGAATTTATTCATAAATTAATTTGCCTAACCTTATTTTTAGGGTCGTCACACCTGACAAGCCTATTTGGTGCTAAAGTCGAGGTATTGCCGACTCCTGATGGCGTATGCTTGTTCATCATGGGAACCAAATACACTTAGCCAATCTTATATATTTGTAATCAAGTCGAGGTTTGGTTGTAACGATATGTGTTTTATAACCTTACTAACTTATAACCTATGACATGAATTGCTATTTGTAACCTTATCATATTATGTATGAAAATCTTGGAAACTCACCAACTATTTTTAGTGACCTTTTATTTTTATCATGTTTCAGGTAACCCTCAAGTTTAAAAGTGAACTTTTGAAGCTTGCAATAATCTAGGATGTGGACCTAGTTAATGAAATAAAAAGACTATGTTTTGTTATGTAACGTTTGGTTTTGTTTCATGATCTAGACTTTATGCTTGTAATACCTTTTGAAACTTATAATTTTAATATTTATATTTAAATATAGTGTTATGTGGCTGTGAACAATCTTAACCTCACATCTCGACGATTCCGCCGTCAAGGTTGGGGTGTGACACACAATGATGAGACGATCCTCTGGCTCTACAACAAAGAGCAGGATCAAATGAGAAAAGAAAGAAGAAAGGCTGCAAGAGAAAAGACAAAGAAAAGAAGAAGAAGGAGGAAGAAGCTAGGATCACTGCAACCAGGAAGCTCAGTGAAAAGGCCTGGATGAAAGACTATCTTTAGGCCCATGGCTTCTCTAGAAGGCAGGTGGGTCCCATGCTGAGAAGACACTCCAACAGATTATCAACGAAATCAAGGCTGACATCCGCTTGGGAAAGAGAAAGAGATGTATAGAAGGGTAAGGGGATGATGTAACACCCCAACCCGATTAGGGCTGACGTGTTACTATCATAGTAATCATAACATAAGACATAATCCATGATTTGAAATATTAGGAGTACATCATCAAAACATCGTTGACAGCTCTAGGTAAAGTATTCGTTATATTATTTAATCAGCCAAAACTAGATAACTAGCACATGCTACAAAAATGGCTATCATTCACTGTTCAAAAATCCTAGAGCTTAAATTATCTCTCTTCACACCCCGCCGGAGTACCTGTGAACCTGTGGAAAACAAATATTTACGGAATGAGCCGAATGCCTAGTACGGATAAAGGCACAAGTATTACTATAAGCACTGCAATAACATCGAGAGATAAAGTTGTAGAGATTAATGAAGAGGCTGATGCAACCTAAACATCTTTAGTCTCTCCTGTATGCTGCAAAAGTGCATTGAGTGGAGTGCTTCGGAAGTTTCACATGTGCAACAGAAATACTCTAAGTGTGAAATCTTCCGAAGCCAAGACCAACATCTCCGAAGCCAAAGATGAAGTCTTCCGAAGCCTCAGAGACAAAGTCTTCCGAAGCTTCAAGTTCATGAAGACAGATTTCTTCCGAAGACTTTTAACATATGCTTTATCTGATGTACTGTTCCATAAAGCTGGACATCTTTCTGCTGCAACTCTGCAAGTCACCAACTAACATGGTTTGGTGATAAGGTCCATGCTTTTGGTAACTGTACATTGAGGTTTGAGTCTGTATTCTTTCTACTTTATGTACTTTATCCTTTTTGTAATAGAAAAGGATGTGAGCTATGGCATGTCATAGTCACAAGTCAAAAGACAATCTGCCTTTTGACTTACAATTGATTTTGTTGTGTCTAGTCAATTGTATCTAGCTGGCTTTCAAGTATAGCCCTGTAGGATGTAGTATAAGTATCTCATGTTCTTGTAATTTTATTTATGCTTTGTAACACTTGTAATAGAACATAGAGAAAGCAATATACTTCATTCTTGAAAACCATATACTTGTGCTTTGTGTTCTGTCTCTTTCATTACTTGTTTCTTAGTGTCTTATCTTGTTAATTCAGTTTACTGCTTTATTAAAGTTTGGTTATCTCCTCTTTGTGTTGTTGTGTTGTAACTCACACCCTTCAACGATCCTGCATTTGGTATCAGAGCATTTAGGCTCTTGATATAAGATCTCACTATCTTAAGATCCCTCACACACACACACTAAACCAAACTTTTCAAATGGTAGCCATTTCCAAAACCGATATGGAAACTGGAACCATGAACAAGTCCCCACTGATCACTCTTGATGATTTGACCTGGTGTTTAAGAATGGAAGGTTTCATCAGGTCTCTCGATTCAAGAATGTAGGAGTCTATTGAGAATGGACCTTTCATACCCAGCACACCCTCTGCTACTGGTGCTGGTATGATCCCCAGGATGTGGCTAACTACTCTGATGAAGATAGGAAGAGAGTAGAGATAGACAGAAAGCCATGACAGCTCTTCAAACTGCCCTTCCAAACTCTGTATACAGAGGTTTCAAGAAGTGCAAAACAGCTAAACAGCTGTGGGATGCACTGAAACTGATGTATGAGGGTTCTTCTGAAGCCAAGGAGAACAAGAAGGATCTCCTGAAGCAGCAGTTTGAAAACTTCACCTTCAAAATAGGTGAGACCATGACTCAGCAATACTTCAGGTATGTTGAGATTGTGGATACCCTAGTGGATGGAGGAGTTGCTCTTGAGAATAGAGACATTGTAAGGAAGTTTATGTCCTCACTTTCTAGGCAATAGACACACTACTGTGTGGTGATCAAGAAACTGAAAATCTCAAAACTCTCACTTTGACAGAGTTATATGGGATTCTCAGTGGCTACCAGATGGAATGAACATGGCAAGGGTCATCTGGCAACTCCAACAATCAAATGGGTTCAGCCCTACATGTGGTTGAAAGGGATAGCATAGAACCCAAACATCATCTTATATGCTACCCTGACAACTCACCCAAGGGTCCTTTCATCACCTTCCCAGAGACACCAAGGGAGAACTACACTCAAGGAAGCCCATTCCAAGAGACAAGCTCTTCTCAAGCATTGTGTCTTCTGATGAAAGCAGTGGAAACTCTCTTTCACTCTTGAAGACTTGGACTGTATCCATCCAGATGATCTGGAGTACATGGAAATAGTCCAGCAGATAGCTCTTCTCACTCACAGAGCCAAGAAGTTCTACAAAAGGACTGGAAGGAAGTTTCCAAGCAATGCAACTGGTGGAAAGTTTGGACTGGACAAGGCAAAGTCAAGTGTTACAACTGTAACTTGATGGGCCACTTTGCAGAGAGTGTAAGGCACCTAGAACCAATGGTGGCCAAACACACTCCAGACCAAACTACACTAACAAAGCTCTTCATAATGAAAAGTCAAAGCAGCAAGCTGCTGTTGCTGTTGAAGAAGGAGGCTTTGACTGGAGCTTTCAGGTGGAAGATGCTTCTTCAAACCAAGCACTGATGGCAGATCATGATGAAGCCAAGGTATTGGAACATCTCTGTACTCCTGAATGCATTGCTAAATTTAATAGGTACAGGTCCTATAACTTGGAATTGAGATCTGATATTGAGTCCTTAATATTTTAAAATCTGATTTTAGAAAAAGTCTGAAAATGATTATAAGCTGAAAATAGAGGACTTAGAGAAAACCATTTCAGTTCTAAAACATGAACACACAGATTTTAGAACTCAAATTCAAGATCTCATAACCAAGCTAACTGAGTGCCAGGCTGAGCTTGTGATCAGCAAAGCCAGGGCAGAAAGAGAATGTTCTTGAAGAAGAGACCTTCAAGAACATGATATCCTCATCCCTGCACAACAAGTGTGCTATCAAAACAGACAGGGACTGGGATCAAATGAGATAGCTCCTCCACACACAAACTTGTCTGTAAGACCCCCTAGGTGTGGAACTTGTGAAGATGAGCTTCCTCTCATAGATCCTATGAGTGAGGAGGATGAAAGAGATAGTGAAGAATCCCTACTAAGAGTGAAGAGGAGGATTCCAAAGGGCCACTATCCTTCTGAGGAGAAAGTGAAGACTGTGATGACCAAGTCCATGAGAAAGAACTTGATCAGAAAGAGCAAAAGAAAGGCAAGGAAGGCTCAAGAGATCAAGGCTGCTTTTGACTCTAAGCAGAAACAAGTTTTTATTTCTGCAGGGTTTAAAGTGGTAGGGACTGAAGACATCAACCAAAACTCTTCTGCTAAGAGTTCTGGTTCTTGTTCAACTCATCTCAGTAGCAAGAAGAAGACTGATTTGCTGTGTACCACTGCTGCACAGCCTGGACCATCAAACTCCAAACAGTCCTCAGCCCAAGAGGACTGTCTCAGCATCTGTAAAGATGAAGGTGGAGAAGGGATGTGACCAAAAACAGTCTTATTCTCATGAAAAGGCTCTTGTGAAGAAGAAGATGAATTGTGTTATGTGTGACAGCACTACTCATATTGCAAAGGATTATTCCTTCAATCCTAAGGTACTGTCCACATGGCCAAAAAAAAGGCTTCAAAGAGTTCAAGAAGATTCAGCTTCAGAAGGAAAACCAGTTTCCTTCGGAAGTCTCAAATCTAAAAAGAAGGGAATGGAAAATTACCTTCGGAAGAAATATTGGTCTCGGAAGAAAGGAATTCTTCCGAAGCACTGAATCTGCTGCAGTGTCTGCAGAATCTTCCGAAGTATCAGTCATCAAAACTTCTGAAGTTCCACAAGCTTCCGAAGTTTTGAAGGTCAAGTCCAAGACTCCAAAGGTGGTGTGGATGTCTAAGAAAGACCAAGTGACTGAGATTTCTCCATCTACAACAACAGCTCAAGATCCTCTTAGTACAACCATAGGATCTATCACTGTTGAATTACCTTCTGTAAATAAGCCCAAGACAAGCAAGGATTGGTTTTTCAGATGTAACTAATCATTCTCTTTTATACAGGATAGCTGAAGACAAACAGAAATGTTTGGATCATAGACAGTGGCTGCTCCAGGCACATGACTGGTAATAGGTCACTACTCCAGAACTTTGAAAGGATTGATGGAGGACCTGTTGCTTTTGGAGAGATGAAGGTGGTTACATTTCAGAAAGGGCAAGGTCACAAATGGTAAGCTCAGCATGAAAAGGTAAACTTTGTTAAAGAGCTTGGATACAATCTTCTGAGTGTATCTCAATTTTGTGATCAGAGTCATAACATGCTCTTTACTGAGCATGAGTGCATTGTTCTTAAGCCTGGTGTGGTCATTCCTCATGAGCATATCCTGCTTAGAGCCCCCAGGAAAGGAAACATGTACAAGATGGACTTGCAAGAAACCTCTCCCTCCGGAGAAGTTCATGCTTTCTATCTAAAGCCAATAGTGATGAATCTTTTCTATGGCATAAAAGAATGTGCCATGTAAACTTTAAGAACATGAATAAATTGATTAAGCATGATCTGGTAACTAGAATGCCAAAGAAAGAGTTTGCAAGTGATGATCATTGTGTTGCATGCCTGAAAGGGAAGCAAAATAAGGTATCTCATAAGCCTAAGGAAATGAACTCCATCACTACACCCCTACACTTGTTACATATGGATCTCTTTGGCCCCACCAGTGTAATGAGTTTAGGAAGGACCTCATACTGTCTAGTGATCACAGATGATTTTACAAGATTCACTTGGTCTCTTTTTCCTTAGAACTAAGGATGAGACTCCTGGATTCTGAAGAATTTCATCTTAAATTGAGAATCAGTCTGATCACAAGGTCAAAATCATAAGATGTGATCAAGGACAGAATTCAAGAATCAAACCCTTGATACATTTTGTGATGATAAGGGTATTGCAAGACAATTAGTGCTCCCAGGACTCCTCAGCAAAATGGTGTTGCTGAGAGGAGAAACAGGACACTGATTGAAGCTGCAAGAACCATGTTGTCTGACTCTAAACTGCCCATCACCTTCTGGGCAGAGGCAGTCAACACTGCCTGCTATGTGCAGAATAGAGTTTTAGTAGTTAAGACTCATGGGAAGACTCCTTATGAACTTTGGCACAAGAGAAAACCTTTCATTGGTTTTCTCAGGTCATTTGGATGTCCTTGCACCATCTTGAATACAAAAGATCAAATTGCCAAGTTTGCTGAGAAATCAGATGATGGACATTTATTGGATACTCTTCCCAGCTAAGGCTTATAGAGTGTACAATCTTAGAACTAGAATAGTTGAGGAGTCAGCCAATGTGACCTTCAATGAACACACACCATGTGTTGCTGGTTCTGGTCCAGATTGGCTATTTGATCTTGATTTAGTTACCAACTGTTTTAATAAATCTTGTGAGAATGTTTCAGGATCTGCAGAAAATTTAAATACAGGTGATCCTGACCCAAGATTTGAGCTAGGAAGACCTTCAAGTCATACATCTTCAGCTCCAGTTGGAACTACTTCTACAAATGAGGTTTCTATCAGCACAACAATGACAAATTCAGCTGATACATCTGGTATGCCTTTAAATTCCAGCTCAGAGGCTCTACAACCAGATAAGAACACCTCAACTGTGGAAAGACAACAATGGTGATGGTGACAGTGACCAAGGATTTCTTGATGCCACTAACCATCATAGATGAGAACATCAATGATGTCACACACTGCTTGGATCAAGTTTCACTAAAAAATATGCTGATGTGGTGGGAGAAACATCTATGCCAGATCTAAATTTTTCAAATTTAGATCTTTCACAACTTGTTGTGATTCCTCAGCTTAGGATCCACAAGTCTCATCCCCCACAACATCATTGGAAATGATGTCTCCGGGGTAAATACAAGAGGACAAACCCATGAAGCAAATGTTTGTCTTCACTCTTGTTTTTTTCCCAGATAGAGCCAAAGAAAGTTGAGGAGGCTCTAAAGGATGGAAGTTGGGTTGAAGCTATGCAACAAGAGCTGCTTCAATTCAAAAGACAAAAAGTTTGGAACCTTTGTCCTCTTCCTTATGGAAGACTACAATAGGAACCAAATGGGTGTTTAGGAACAAGAAGGATGATAGAGGCTTATCATCAAAAACAAAGCTAGACTGGTTGTTCAAGGATACACACAAGAAGAAGGGATCGACTACACTGATGTCTTTGCTCCAGTGGCAAGACTAGAAGCTGTTAGGATATTCCTGGCATTTGCTGCATCCAAGAACTTCAAGGTCTTTCAACTTGATGTGAAATGTGCCTTCTTATATGGAGTGATAGATGAAGAGGTTTATGTCAAACAGCCACCTGGTTTTGTAGATCCTGATCATCCTGATTATGTCTGCAAGCTACAAAGCTCTTACGGGCTGCATCAGGCACCCAGGAAGTGGTATGAGACACTATCTGAGTATCTCTGTAAACATGGATACAGGAGAGGTACTATAGATGGAACTCTCTTCATCAAAGGACAAGGAAAAGACATATTGCTAGTTCAAGTATATGTGGATGACATCATCTTTGGTTCAACTAATCCAAAGCTCTGCAAAGACTTTGAGAAGCTGATGAAAGACAGATTTGAAATGAGTGCCATGGGGGAACTCAATTTCTTTCTGGG
Source organism: Flaveria trinervia (assembly GCA_025506515.1). Lineage (NCBI taxonomy): Eukaryota > Viridiplantae > Streptophyta > Magnoliopsida > Asterales > Asteraceae > Flaveria > Flaveria trinervia. Next base: position 9,434,956 of record CM046442.1, on the reverse strand, counting down.
ATTCAAGTGAAGCAAGTTGAAGATGGCATCTTCATAAGTCAGTCAAAGTATGTTCAAGACATACTCAAAAGGTTCAATATGACTGACTGTAAGATTGCTAAGGACACCATAGCCAGAAATCACTCCCTTGGTCCTGATCTTGAGGGGAGTGTGTAGATGAACACTTATACAGGGGGCTATGATTGGGTCTCTTATGTATCTTACTGCTAGTAGGCCTGATATCATGTTTGCTACATGCATCTATGCAAGATATCAAGCCAACCCAAAGATGTCTCATCTTATCACTGTCAAAAGGATTCTAAGATACCTAAAAGGTGCATTAACACTTGGTCTATGGTATCCAAGAATTCTGACTTCAATCTGTATGCTATACAGATAGTGATTATGGTGGTTGCAATATGACTGCAAAGTCTACATCTGGGGGATGTCAATTTCTTGTGGGAAGGTTGTCTCATGGCAATGCAAGAAACAATCATGTGTCTCTGCATCAACTGCTGAAGCTGAATACATTGTTGCCGCTAGCTACTGTGCTCAGGTGCTTTGGATTCAGAATCAAATGCTAGACTATGGGTTAAATTTCAAGGAGACTCCAATCCACATAGACAACAACAGTGCTATCTCAATTACAGAAACCCTATGCAGCACTCAAGGACAAAGCACATCAATATCAGGTATCATCTAATAAGAGATAATTATGAAAAGGAATTAATTAAACTAGTCAAGGTTCACACAGATGAACAATATGCTGATTTGTTTACAAAGCTTTTGATGAACAAAGATTTAAATATCTAATATCAGCTATTGGGATGATCAACCTTGAGTAAATTTTTTTCTTAAAATCTTTTATTATTTCTAAAAAATGTGTGTTCTAAGTTGTCTAGTCTATCATCTTCATAAGCTCATGTTTTTTCTCTTGGATTGGAAGACTTTCCTTAGATTAATTGATAACTTTATACTTCGGAAGTTATGCATTTTAACTTCGGAAGAAAATCACACTTCAAAATATTTAACTGTTTAAGAAATTTACCTTCGGAAGAAATTCAAATTTTATCTTCCGAAGCTTAAATAGTTATTCTAGAACTTACTTATTTTCAAGGACCTTTCCTTTCGAAGCAATAATTAACTCGGAAGCTTGTTGATCTCTATACAAAGCACTCAAGTCTTAATTTTTCCTTCCGAAGCAAAATCATCAAATACTCTCAGGAAATTCTTCCGAAGTCATTTTAGCTTCGGAAGCTTTTTCATTAAAACTTCCGAAGATAATTTACCTTCGGAAGCTTGTTGATTTCCAAGCAAAACTTTTTGAGCAAAAAGTAAACTACTATTTCAGAGGTGGGACCGACATCCGGATTTCAAAGTTTATCCTCTTTCATTAAACTTTATCTGAAATCCCTCTCTCTCATATAAACCCAACGGTTTCCCCCTCTTTCTATCATCTGCTCTTCCTCCAAACCTAAACCCAATTTTTCTCTCTGAAATTTCTTTCTTTTTCTTTCTTCGTTCTTAAGCTACCTCACAATGGCTAACCTGCTCATAGAAATGATCCCAACTTTACCATGCAGCTACAGATAACACAATCAAGTTGCTCTGTTATGGTCTCTGAGAAAGATCCTCATTTCTAGAGGTTTGCCGTTTCTTGTCTCTGTCCCACTACTTCATCCCTAACCATTGATCCTCCCCTCTATGAGGATCAGTTGCTTGAATTCTAGAAGACCTGCCAAGAGGTCATTATGGACGGGGAGAAGGCACTGTCTGCCACAGTGCAGGGAGAACAATCTTCATCACTCCGGCCATCATCAACCGACATCTTCAGCTGGATGATGAAGAAGGTGAGGTGTTCTTTCCAAAGGAAGCTGTAAATCATTCCTTTGAGCAGATGGGCTACGAGGAGATTTCTCTGTAAAGACCTTCAGGAAAGGGAAGGTCTCATCCAAATGGAGATTCCTGCTCCATGTGGTCATTCACAGCTTATCAAACAAGCATGATGGATGGGACCAGATTCCTGAAGATCTCTCCTTCATAGTCCATGGAATGGTTCAAGGGGTCAAATTCAGGTACTCTCAATTTGTTTATACAAATTTGCTTGCTAATTTAGACTCCTTAGAGTACTACATGTTTCCTAGATATGTCCAGTATATTCTTAACTGTGAACTGGGCTCACAGTTAAGGGAAACAGGTAACACTCTTAAATTGGGACAGATGAAGCCCGGCATCTTTAAAACATTGAGAAAGTTCACTGTTGGATTCTCGGGTAGAAACAGCCCTAGTCCAAAAATGTTAGAGCTCATTGCTCAAGGTGACAACCTAGCAGCACAAGCTAGTGTTGAACCCAAACCTGCTGCTTTCAACCACCTACACAGCCTCAAATATCCATCACCTACCAAAGAAAATCCAAACGAACCCCTGCTCAGACTATTCAGTCTGAGGAGGCCCCCATATACTCACCAATACTGGAAGAAGTGGATACTGGAGCTCCCATTTCTCCTGAGGAGAAGACCACTCCCATCTTTCTAGAATCAGTGCTGAGGTTCCTCATGCTCAGCATGATGAGCTCATTAGCCCTACTGCTTAAGCCATCACTCTGAGTCTCAACACTCAAGTGATCAACCTTCAGGGGACAGTTACCATCCCTAGCCTATAGATCTCAACCAACCATTCATAACCTTGACTTCTACATTGATGAAGATCTAGGTTTCAGTGAGTATATGAGTCCTTCTTCTTTTCCCCTACTCCAAGAGAGATGAATACTCCTGAGTCTCCTACATCTATCCCACATCAGTCACCTACAACTGAGGTGGACACTTCTGAACTTGTTCAGGATGTCCATATGGAAGAGGCTCTCACTTCTGCAAGTGATTACATCATTAAGACCTCAACCATGGCAACTCAGCCTGCTGACATCTCAACTGAGACTGCCAGTAAGCAGAGGAAATCCAGTAGCCAAGAACTAAGAACTGGTCATGAGAGAAAAGACTCTGGTCCAATCTTCTCCACCCCCAGTGATTCTTCTGATGAAGATGAGGGGGATCTAAGACTAAAGGTGCAACACTATCCAAAACATGCACCTATTTAGTCTCAAAGGTCAGTCACCTTGAATCTCAGGTGACTACCTTAAACAATAGGATCAATGATCAGCAACTTGAGATTTCATATCTTAAGGAAAAACTAGCTGGGAGACCCTTAAGGAGAGCTCAACCGGGAACACAAGAACCTGTGGAGTGTGATTGATCTATCCTCCAGCTCACTTATGCAAGTGGGTGATGCTACCAAAAAGGGGGGGAGAACGTCTTACAGCCACAGAACCTGGGAGTTCCTCTGAGAGAATGGACATTGAGGACTCACCATCCTCACTTGCAACTGTGCATTCTCAGCAACCTCTCTAGATCACATTGATGGGACTACACAGACTCCTTCATACAGAGTCTATTTGAGGATGGGATACCAAGAGCCATGTCACCTTCATCATCCTTTAATCACATCATTGGATGGAGGTATGACAACAATTGGAAGGCTCTCATCATCATAAGAGTTCAAGGATAGCAAGAAGTTTTTAATTTTCAGACCTTGAACTACTATGAAGGTCTGGATCTAGTCAACATGCCATTGTCAAACCAAGCAATCAAGACAAGCTGACAGAATGGCTAGAAGAATCCAAGACAGGATCATTGCAGAGGTTCAGCCTAAGAGGAGGACTAAGGCAATCAGGCAATGTCATCGTCAACTGGATGTTGAGACACAACCCTAAGATTAGCTTCATAAGGGAAACCTTGACTGGAAGGCCCAGTGACAGAACCTGAGAGCCTGTCTCATCATCTCCAATGCTGCAGAGATCCATATCCTTCTGAGAACACTTGCTGGTGAAGGTGCTTCTCAACCTCTCTCTGGCCTGAGCTCAGATGCTACAATGAGCAATGAAGGCCAAAGCTCTCTCCACCTGAGTCACAAAGGTCTGTGAGTGACAAAGGGAAAAGAAAAATGACATCTGAGGAGATTGAGGAGGAGGAGAGAGAAGGAAAAGGAGGCTAAGGGGAGAAGGTTCCTCTACTGAGTCTCCAAGACTCATGGAGTCTGCAATCAGGGCTGCCCCCAGACCAGACACTCAGAATGAGAGTTAAGGGCAGTCAGGATTAACTATCTGCAGACTAGGACTATGACATAGATAATATCATTTCTCTCCCTTGGATGAATTGAATGAGCTGGTTGATCTGGAAAGGTCAAGAGAGAAAAGGAGGGAGAAGATGCAGAACTCCTAGTACAAATCAAAGAAAAAGAAAAAGAAAAAGACTGTACAGAGGTATGCCTACCCTCTCACCAGTTCAGAAAGCCCTGAACAAAGAATGTGGTCAACAAGAACCTCGGGTAGATAAGGAAGAAGACAGAATCAAGATGATAACTACCTGAGTGCCACAGGTCTCTATCAGGCAAATGCACTCCTTCCCTTACCTCATGACTATGTTGAGTTTGAGTATTTAAAACAACTTGAGCTTGAGCTAGTCAAGGAAAGAAAGACAACAAAGAGGAAGATGAGGGAAGAAGCTGCAAAGTCAAGAGCCATCATCCAAAAGAGCATGAAGAAGTCTGCTGATAGGCAGAGGATGATGAGCTTCTTGAAGCTGTATGGATTATCCGGAAGGAGACTTGGACCCATGTCTCTATCCACTATGGATGAGCATATCAGGGTAATCAAGCAGAAGATCAAGAGTGGAGTGCTCACTGACTTACACTCCACTCCAAGTCAGGCCCCACCTGAAGTGGAGGTTAAGGTTGAACAAACAGCACAACACAATCTGGACCTCCTGCTAATGCTCAGCAAGCTTCATCTTTTGATCCACAGCAGGGTCAACCTCCCTCTCCTTCTGAGCCTGAGAGAGAGGAAGTCCCAACTGAGAGAGACAGTGAAGATCAATCTAGTGTTGCAGGCCAGTCTTCTCAGTTAAAATTGGAAAGAGAAAGAAAAGGATGGCTTCCAAACCAAAGTCTAAGAAGAAGAAGAAGCCTGCATCCTCTTCTGAACCTCAGGATGAATCAGAACAACCTGAGGATGTGCAGCCAGAGGATGCTCAACCAACTCCAACTTTAGTAGCTCCTCTAGCATCAGGAAGACCCATCTTGTCTTGGACATACACCACAAATCCAGAAAGATGGCATGTTATTAGAGATCAAGCATTGAAGACATTTATACATGGCAAGATATGTTTCAGTTGCCTCTGCATGATCTCTTTGACATGAGAAGACACTTTGACAGCCTGAAGGATCCTGATCAACTTATGAAGAAGGAATGATGATCATCCTAATGAGGACTGTTAATATGAAGTTTTCTAAGTGTTTTGGTAGCATCAGCCTAGGGAGAGTTTGTAGAGATTAATGAAGAGGCTGATGCAACTAAACATTTTTAGTCTCTCCTGTATGCTGCACAAGTGCATGAAGTGGAATGCTTCGGAAGTTTCACATGTGCAACAGAAATACTCTAAGTGTGAAATCTTCCGAAGCCAAGACCAACATCTTCCGAAGCCAAAGATGAAGTCTTCCGAAGCCTCAGAGACAAAGTCTTCCGAAGCTTCAAGTTCATGAAGACAGATTTCTTCCAAAGACTTTTAACATATGCTTTATCTGATGTACTGTTCCATAAAGCTAGACATCTTTCTGCTGCAACTCTGCAAGTCACCAACTAACATGGTTTGGTGATAAGGTCTATGCTTTTGGTAACTGTACATTGAGGTCTTGAGTCTGTATTCTTTCTACTTTATGTACTTTATCCTTTTTGTAATAGAAAAGGATGTGAGCTATGGCATGTCATAGTCACAAGTCAAAAGGCAATCTGCCTTTTGACTCTACAATTGATTTTGTTTGTGTCTAGTCAATTGTATCCAGCTGGCTTTCAAAGTGTAGCCAGTAGCCAGCTGTAGGATGTAGTATAAGTATCTCATGTTCTTGTAACTTTTATTTATGCTTTGTAACACTTGTAATAGAACATAGAGAAAGCAATATACTGCATTCTTGAAAACCATATACTTGTGTTCTTTGTGTTATGTCTCTTTCATTACTTGTGTTCTTTGTGTTCTGTCTCTTTCATTACTTGTGTTCTTAGTGTCTTATCTTGGTTAATCCAGTTTACTGCTTAATTAAAGTTTGGTTAATCTCCTCTTTGTGTTGTTGTGTTGTAACTCACACCCTTCAACGATCCTGCAAAAGTAACATAAAATGATACGGTGCAAAGTAAGACAAATCAATAAAGTAAATCGTATCATGTGGATGTACCCATTGAGCCGAATAACTTATATCAGAACAGACATGCACATAGATCTGCAGACTCTATGTACCGAAGGTGAAATGGAGTGTGGGCATACACAACAACCATCCACCATAATCATATGCATATATATCCTAGGACCAGTCCATACGCCTCCTCAACATAATATGGCCAATGTACCTCGCAAGTACCAAAGAAGACGCCGTGATCTCGGCTCACCGTCACGGTTGGTGCCACGTCATCGATGCCGCAATGACATGCTTGTGGTCACCCCCACAAGTAGGAACATGCTCGGGTAACAGAATACAACAACTAAAATAGTGCAAAAATGATATATCTCAAATATGTTCTCTTCAAACATCAGGCGGATCCATAATCATGTCATAATATAAGAACATGCGATAATGAGTTCAATTCAATAATTTTTAATCGTATGTGAAATAATGCTAAATCCAAAGTAGCATGGCAAAATAATAATGAATCATGATATCAATAGACGTACGATCATATGGAACAAATTTAGAGTCAAAGACGATAAGGAATTTCAACGAAATGTGAAAGTCAGAGGGTTTTTAACAATCAAGTGGACTACATAATGACAAGGAAGGGTAAAAATCCGTACCTTTACTGATGTTTTACAATGACGTCAGATTCATTTCTTTTACGGGGGTCGTGATAACCTACAATTTATTCTAAATTTCATGAGAATATTATTATTATTATTATTACTATTTTTATATATTATTATTATTATTATTATATTATATTATTATTATTATTATTATTATTATTATATTAATATAAGTAGATATGGTACTTTTTTTGTAAATGTAACACCTATTATTTAACATAATTCTATAATCTGTTATAACCATATAAAGTTATTTAACATTAATTTTGTCTAGCTTCCTAAATTCTTTTAGATATTATAGTGTACATCAAACCTTATTTACACATAATACAATGAATTTCATATTTTAAAGTTCATAAAAATTTACACTCATAATAATAGTTTGAATTCTTTCTTTGTTTATAAATTAAAGTTAAAAAAAATGATATCAATTGTATATGTACGTATGTCTGCATATATATAAAGTTATAATATGTAAAAAAAATTATAATCCAATAAACAATAATACAATGAAAAAGGTTGCTACAGATGGGCTTTCAACTTAACAGCCTAAATAAAATATGAGATCCTTCAAATAGTTTTTATATTGAATAATTATTTACTTATTATCTTTATTTTCTTTCTTCTTCTCTTGAACTTGTAACTCATCTCATTTATTTGTTCAAAACACACAACAGTGGCCGAAGTCAAGCACACAGTCCGTATCAACCAAACACATAGTACTACTACTATATATGTGTAAAAAAATAAGCTTGGTTTTAGACTTTGTTTACCTCGTCACTAGAAGCACAAGGTCTAGAAATCGTGTGTCGTCGGAGAAGCTGCTACGTTCGCCGGAAAATGTTTGTCGCGACAGCTATATGTCTGGTGATGTTTCCGGTGGTCGAAGGAGGTAGCATCGGTTGGAGACAAACCAACGTCACTTTTGATTTGTGTATGGTGTTTGAAAGAAATGTGGTCGGAGGTACTGCCGAATGAGAGGTAAAATGCAGGGAGATGAGAGTTGTGAGTCTAGGATGAAACAAATCCTTGTTTTTAAAACCAAAGGTTTCATAAGATTGGTCAACTTGTGTATGAGAGATCACTTCGATTCTGATCGGTACAAAGGGAGAGGGTGGCGTGGTTAGTGAGGCAGTTCCCCCTTCTTCTTTTTTTGCCGATTTGGTGGAGCTAAAGAGCAACGTTCGTTTAATTAAAGAAAAGATAATGATGCATATGGTCAAAAGTGGTGGTTAAAGATTGTGATATATCAACATAATCCACTGTGTATATATGTATGTTACAACATTATGATTACGTTTAATTTGTTTTTTTTTGACAAACTTTAAATGTTTTATACTTATTTTTTTATTATTACAACATTACATATAATACTACTATATATATGCATAATAATTATTTATATTTCAATATTATGTGCATGCATATGTGAACGATGCATGTGTAAGTATTTATTCATAAGTAATTTTTTTTTCATAACTATTATTTTATTTTATTTAGATAATCTTAACTATACATATAATTTATACATTTTACGGTTATTTCAGATGACCTTCACTGCAACCACCAACCACAACCTGAACCCTCACCCCTACTTTTCACCATCAAAACCGACCCCTCACCCCTGAACCCACATCTTTGCCCACATCCACTTCATTACCCCAACCACCTAAACTTCCCATCCTCCAACCAAAAACACTTCTAGAACCTCTGAACCTCAACCTATCCAACAACCATCCAAACCATCCCCTTAGCCTTCTCAACATCTCTCTCTTGAGGAGTTCAAGGTAATCAAGACTAAGCTCATCAACTTTGAGCGAGGTCTCATGTGATGAGATTCTGTTAACACTACCTATGTTGATGGATCTTCTTGTTCCCTCACAAGAGATCAAAACCTTCTTTTATTATAGGTTATAGATTCTAGCAAGATGCTAGAACCGGAAAATGTATTTTACTTTGTATTAAGATTAACTAATAAAATAGAATTGTTAGATCAAGAAGGCTGGTGCAACCAAAACCAAATCACTTAGATAATTTTGGTGCTACATGCAAAGGCTTCCGAAGCTTCGCATGGAACTTTCGAAGGTTGTGGAATTCTTCCGAAGATAAAGTGAAAGATCAGCTTCTGAAGACAGACACTACTTCCGAAGTCAAGAGCTTGCTTTTGAAGGTTAAGTCTTAGGAGAGCAATCATAAGACTACTTTCGAAGTATGAGGAAAGAAGAAGTTCCCAAGCCTTGGAAGAAGCAACCTCTTCCGAAGTATAAGTGGCTTCGGAAGAGTTGTTCTTCCGAAGCCATTTAATCTTCAGAAGACACTGCTATGAACCGGTGGACACAAGTATGGTCTCTAACACTTTGCTGCAGACCTCTGATACTACATGGCGTTTTCTCAAAGAGCCATGCAGTTGACCATACTTTATTCCACTGTTTACCTTTTTATGATAGTACATATTACCAACTTTAGTTGGTGACAAAAGGTAAGTCAGGGACATGTCCTGACTATCAAATCTCAGATAAGACTTTATCCGAGATACCTTAAACTATAGTCTTGTAGTATAGGCTTTAATTATAGGATCCAGCTGGTATCAAAGTATAATCCGTCTGTAGGTAGTATTATATATAGTTTCTCATTGTAACTTGAAAAGATAAGCTTGTAAGAGTCTTGTAATATTGAGTTGAGAAACAATATATGCAAGTACCTTGAAAATTACTTTCTGTGTTCTGTATTACTTACTATATTGTGATTAACTCTTATTGACTCTCTTCATCCGAGTGTTGTTAAGTGAGTCTTGTATTACTACTATGTGTGTTTGAGGCATTGGACTGGTATACCACTATAAACAAACAAAAATGTATGAAGTGGTTTGGGAGATCTAAAGAAGGTAGTTGTTAAAGAATTTATGCTCATACAACGAGATGATAGGATGGAGTTTGAATGAAATGGCTAGATTGTACCATATATGGTAGTTATCGAATAATAAAGAGAAGATGCTATGTTCAAGGATTGCCACCTAAGGTCCACACCCATGTGAAGTATTATAACCTACCATATTGTATATATATGGTAGAATTAGCTAAGTTGTGTATGATGATGGTGTGGCTGGAGAGGAGATTGTGGTGAGTGAACCAAAATGAAAAGTGAAGTCGGTTTCTCGCCGGATCGATAAACATCCGAGCATGTTCTTGATGGAAGGATAAACAACAGCACCAACCAAAAAGTCAAATAATAATACGAACTATAATTGAATGGTTTCATTGATAAAACCTAACGATTACAAGTTCGTTACAACATAAGAATCAAGACTTGGCAAGGGGAGATCGAGCATGATCTCCTCTCATCTGGTAGCCCTAGGCTCCCGGGCAGACTCCTGTCTCGACCCTTCACCCTTCTACACATTAAAACTGGTATATATAGGCCTCGGCCCATATAGATGCGACTGGGCCCATTCGTGCGATTGGACCATGCGTATGGTCCAATCGCACGACTGGACCATTTTATGGTTCAGTCTTCGAATGTCCCAATCGCATCTCTCAGTCGCACGGCTGGTCCATTAGCATGGCTCAGTCGTACGACTGAGTCTCATTCGCATATGCTCCTGCGAATGACCCAGTTTCATGTGTTTACAAAATATCAGGTGTATAACATTAAGCCTAGACTATTCGACAAGCGACGGACACACTATATATGACTATATATGCTCCAACAAATTCCCCCTTGTACGTTGCTTGCGAATAGTAGATAACACCTCTTACAATCTTCAGTCAATCTTTGCTCTGGTTGCCAATAGAATCAACGAAAACCCTTTTAGCCAACGTTGCCGATCCATCAGGGTACTACCTCATCCTGAAAATGAAGTTAGGCACAGTAGCTTTCGTTTACTTTGCAGAACACCATCACAGCAGCAAGATTCCCCATATGATTGATTTTTCCAGATAATGATACGAACAGTTTTCCATTGCTTCAATCTTCACACAGGCTAACCTGATTAACATCACCACCTGCAGATTCCCCCTCACATTCAGCATATCCCAATATATAGACATTGTGCTCTCCTTGCGTCTGGACACGGTGTATTGGGCAAAAGGTTGAAGGTTCCAATCCACAGCTGACAATATCAACCAAATCAGCACGCACGAAGATTCATCATCGGAAACCGGTTCACATCATCACTTTCTGATTGCGTCTTCACTTTCTATATACAAGGATTCCCCTAAGAAGCAGAATCCATTCTGTGCGGATAAATATAACTTGATTGGCCCATAAGTAGTCAGATGCTCCTGACTACCCCACAAAATCAGCAACAACTGCTGACATCTTCTCTTCTCTCTTTCGTGTTCCAATTACATTCACCTATTCTGGAAATCCGACGAATAATGGGGTACACATCGAACTTATTTGACAAACGAACCTCTGGGTGAATATGCTTTGCTCATCTTCAAATCCGTGCAAGAAGCTGTTCCAGACTCTTTTTTTTTAGTCTGGAACAAATGCGAATGAGTCAATGCGGATGGCTCATTCGTGCGATTGAACATACGACTAGTCCAGTCGCACGACTGAACATACGACTGGTCCAGTCGACGAATGGCTAATACGCATGGTCCAGTCGTACGAATGGTCCATTCGCATGGCCCAGTCGTACGAATGGTCCATTCGCATGGCCAGTCATCGCATGAACGGGTCTGCACGGATTTTCAGATCTGCAGCCGCCAGGGCTGCCCAAAACCCTAATCTGACGAATTCAACATCAACCGAAACAAAGTAGACATCATCAGATTCGAAAGGGTGACAGGAACGTGGTTTCGAATTCGATTTCAACATAGAAGCAACACACGTAACAAGATCTGAGCAAAACACGAAGAACACGAAGTGGGTTTAATGTCAAGATCTGAAATTCAATCCAAAAATCAAGAGCTCGGGTTGCTAGAATGATTGTTAGATCATTCCAGCAGTAACCGGCTCTGATACCAATTGTGAAGTCGGTTTCTCGCCGGATCGATAAACATCCGAGCATGTTCTGGACGGAAGGATAAACAACAGCACCAACCAAAAAGTCAAATAATAATACGAACTATAATTGAATGGTTTCATTGATAAAACCTAACGATTACAAGTTCGTTACAACATAAGAATCAAGACTCTTGGCAAGAGGAGATCGAGCATGATCTCTCCTCTCATCCGGTAGCCCTAGGCTCCCGGGCAGACTCCTGTCTCGACCCTTCACCCTTCTACACATTAAAACTGGTATATATAGGCCTCGGCCCATATTAGATGCGACTGGGCCCATTCGTGCGATTGGACCATGCGTATGGTCCAATCGTACGACTGGACCATTCTTATGGTTCAGTCTTACGAATGTCCCAATCGCATCTCCCAGTCGCACGGCTGGTCCATTAGCATGGCTCAGTCGTACGACTGAGTCTCATTCGCATATGCTCCTGCGAATGACCCAGTTTCATGTGTTTACAAAATATCAGGTGTATAACATTAAGCCTAGACTATTCGACAAGCGACGGACACACTATATATGACTATATATGCTCAAACAAAAAGGTCTGGAGCACCAAAGAAGTTTGAAAAGTCAAAGGCTAGTTCTCAGAAAAAATGAATCAAGGTTGAGGAAGCTAAAGTGTGTCAAACATGAAATAGGAAACATTTAGTGGAATAAAAGATGGGAACTATTTGATGCTTCAATTATGGATAGTCCAGACAGTACCCACGAGACTGTGAAAAAAGACCAAAATGTTATCACTATGGAGAAATAGGTTACCTTGGTGATGACTGTCGAAAGCCAAAGATAAGAAATGTAGGACCAAGCAATCAAGAGTAATATAAAGAAGGGAATGAGAATCCTCCTACCAAGGAACAAGCCTATACCACGTCAGGAGAGGAAGTATAGGTGATCTAGATGTTGTTTTAGGTACATTCCGTATATACAATGTTCTCGCTTCTATGTTATTTGATTTTGGTGCAAGTAAAAATTTTTATTGTTAGAATAATATTATTACACATATACAACAATATGATCTTCTATATATATGTGTAAATTCTCATGTGTTAAAAAACTAACACATGCATAATTTATAACTACACATATATATATCGTGTAGTTTATACGATACATGTGTTGGGTTTTAACACAAGCAAATTTACAAATGCAAATAAAATATCAAAATGTTGTGTATGGGTAATAATAATATTCTAGCAATAGAGATGATGATTTTGATTGATCTTAACCGTTTTTAGTAAATTATTCCCTAAGAAGTGCATTTCACATAATATGCATCATAGATTATATATCTCATCAAGGGCATGATCTGCCCTTAATTTTATAATTGTATTATAAATGTTTGATTTGTTAAGTGTTAATATTTGTGTAACCTAAGTACAAATTTGGTGAATTGTTTTATCCAAATTGGCCATCAATGGTTTAGAATAAGCATACGAGTGTTTGGTGAATTTATTAGTCAAATACTGATTTTTTGAATTATGATATAGATACAACATACTCTCTAATGAAAATTAATAATCAATTGATTTGGTGTGGTGCGATCGATTATAGAAGGGATTGTCAAGGGATCTATTCGTTATGGAAAGATCTTTGTTTTGTAGTGACCCTGTGCAGACTTATATACAAATTTGATAAAAGAAGGAGATGAAGTATGATAGCCAATGGCGATGATGGTGGTGGATAACGAGAATGACACTGATGACGATAGTGGTGGTGGAGGGACTGTGGAGGTCATTTTGCTTGTAATTCAGTGGTGGCGGTGTTTATGTTGGCCATGACTGATAAAAGGTGGTAACAACCATTGGTGGTGGGCTCACAAATTTAAATTAACATATTTAGTTGATAAAAGTTATCTCAAACAAAATTTGTTTAAAAAAAGGGTCAAGAAAATGTTTCATGAATGTATGGTCGAGATCAAATGAGTGACTTGGTATTTTACCGGTTATCTAATGATTTCAAATCTATAAGAATATATTTTGATGGTTAAATGTCTCTTATTATCCTTGAGCCTAGAGGTGGAAGGTTAAATCTTACAAATACAATATTGATATTTATGAGATTAGTTTTAAGAGTAAACTAATCGTCTTTTAAAAGAAATAATATAAATCTAATAATTCAAGATAAGAAAAAATGACTCGGTATATAAAAAATTATGGCTGCTACTATGTTACTATCTTAAAATAACAACAAAGTTAAATTAATATTAAAATAGAAACTCAATGAATATAATACTATTTTTCTCATTTTGAATTGAGATAATATTTTAGTTTTAGTATATAAATAATACTTCCCTTCTAGAACATGATCGAGACACTACCACGTAACCAGTAAGAAACGTGCAATACAAAGATTCTCATTTGATTAGAAGATAAATTGATCTTACTTTTCATATGTCATCTCTTCATAATAGTTACTTAATATGCAATAATTATTTAAGATTAGTAAGGTGTTTGTTGGAATAGTTTAAGAGTTATTATAATTTTGATCTTATGATTGAATCAAAATGTACCTTTAATAAAATACCTAAACTAACCTTCAACTATGCATGAGTTTTGCTTTTAACATAGAGGTTGTTTGACGGCATCTGAATCAACCTTTTAATGATTCAGGTGTTTACAAAATTCAACATTTAATGATTAATACTGTTTGTTTTACGAGCAAATGTTTGAATAGTTCAGGCATTTGTCTCCAAATGGTTAAACATTATACTAATTTGAATAATTAAAATGTCTAATGTTGAATGATTAAAAACTTTTATCTGAATTGGTTATGTATTTGCATTTGAATAGTTAAGCGATATATTAGCTCTTAATGGTTTAGACCTCTAAATAGTTGAGATATTTTATTTGTTCAACATTTAATTATTCAAAAATTATTAAAAATTATCAAACAGCCTTATAGAATAGTTAGGATTCGAAAAGCCTACCATAATACAAAACAGGTTTGAAAACATATTCAAATTCAAAAATCGAAATTCAAGACACGAGGTTGATGGATTAAAATACATTAAAATCTAAGAAAAATAAATAAAATGTATATGCAATTATCTACAAAATTAGAATATAGATAATATTCGAATACGGGAACTCGTTCGCAAATTATAAATTAGAATTTGATTCAAATTATATTCAAAGTTTAGTTTGTATTTTAACCAGATTAATAATTAAAATACCAATTTAAATTCATAATCGGAATTTGATTCAGTTTAAGTTCTTAATGTTCAAATACGTTTCAGATAATGAACACTCCTATTAAGATATTGTCGCTCTCTAAGTAGTTACTTGAATTTTCTTTTATACCCATAAATATTAATAGTTAATTATAGAATTAAAATACTCTCTTTTGTATGTGATTGAAACTTATATGATTAGCAAATAATATTAACTATTCCACGTGTTTATAGCCATTTGAAGCTCTCTAAAAACCAATAAAAACAATTCACAAACAAAACTTTAACTTAAAGAATACATTTAATATCGATGTCACTTTCATTTATTTCTTTATTTAGTATGCTTCTTGTTTCTTCGTATAAGTGTGGCCCGCATAATGCTTAAGATTATGCAATAATGAGAATTAAAAGGTTTAATTAAAAGGCAAAAAAGATCGTATCAAATCACCCTCAAATTGTAGCTATTTTAACATATATACATACTAGGTTAGAGCCCATGTATTACATGGTGAGAAAAATAAAACATGTCAATATCATTAGTTTTATAAATATTTTATTTTTCTAGATGTTATAAGTTTTTGATGAAATAAAAATATAATTAATATTTGAAAATTATAACAAACAATGAAATTGAAATATTTACGCTATATTTAAAGATAATATATAGTTGAAATCATATATTCTTGTACGTATTAATAAATCATTGTTAAAATAAAAATAATTTATATTTTTTATTTTTGATAGTTTAATTTAGTTGTTTAAAATAATTATCATTTAATATGAGAAAGACAAAAAACACAAATATAGATATATTTGTTAAACAGATTTAGTAATAGAGGAAAGTCAAATTGATTGTTGTTATGATTTTCGCATTTATTATGAGAGAGATGCGGGAAATAATTTTTTGATATGCTAAAATGATGTCATATGATATGCTAGAATGATGACACGTAGCTTCAAAAAACCTTCTTTTATTATAAGTTATAGATTTTTGTTCCACCAATGAAATAATGTGTGGGAAACTTATTATTAATATAAAAGTATGCTACATGTTTCATCTTTTATATATATACTAGCTTTAGTAAACTCGTGTATTACACGCGTTGAATAAATAAAATTAAATATAATACAATTTTACTTAATTATGAAATGAGTTCTAAGATAAGATATGATTTAACTTACGTAAGAGTAAAAAGTATTATTTAATAAAATATTAATATAACTTTTTAAATTTTTTTCAAAATAATCAATCATTTTGTTTAAAAATTTGACATTTTTATAAATATCCTTATTATAACTCTCATTTTTAATTATTTTGGGTTTATAAAAAATTACTTTTAATAACACTAAATTTAAAATATTTCATATTTTTAAATAAGTTTGATATATTAAAAGAAAAGTATTTTATAAAATTTATTTTTTTAAAAATAACATTAATAAATATATATATTTCTTAATTTATTATAAAACCATTTTTAATCTTAAAAAGACTTAAATAATATTATTTGTAATTAAGTTAATTATTTAATAGGAGAGAAAAACGGGATGAGAATGAATGTGGTGTTGTCTCGTCTCCTTTATAGTTACCCTTTTGTTAGAGTAGATTGATTTATTTACGGTTTTCATCCTTAACTTTCATTCACTATCTTATTTGTATTTAAAGTAAGTGATTTGTTACACTTTACATTCTTTAATGTCACCAAATGATTTTTTTCAACTCTCATGTGACACTTAAGTGTGTTTTAAGCCAACCCTTTGATCTTGGTTGGATGGTTATATCAATGGAAGACTAATAAACGAAAATTTGGATTGTAGGATTGCAAATATGAATGCTTGTAATAGTTAATACATGTAAAGAGTGATTTGTATTGCTAGAACAAAGTGTACAAGACTTTTGTTTTACAAGAAACTTGGGTGGTTGTAAATCTTTCCTTAATGCTTCAAGGCTAGTCTAAGTGCACTTTGGTTTGTTTTAGAGGGCTTTTGCTAGCCCTCAAGGTGGATGTTTCTTGCACTTCGAAGGTTGTTCTACACCCTTCTAATAATGTTTTCTTGGAACCAAATGTTGTAGGATATTCTGAAATTAGGGTGTTGCGACATGATATTAGGTGGTTTGTGACATTATCCCCTACCGAGACTACTAAATGTTGTAGGATATTCTAATAAAACTTAATGTTTAATAGGTTTGAGATGACGCTTATAACTCACGTATCAAACATACAAAACACTTGTTTAACTATCTGTATATTATGCTTATAATTTGTTTTATGAACCAAGAATATGAAATAATAGAGTCTGGTCTTTTGATTTTAATTATTTTAAAAAATGTAAGAATATTTTTTTTATTAAACAGATTTAATCATGTTATAAACAGACATAAAATTACCAGCCCTACATTAAACTCTTTATGTTGATGGAAAAAGTTTCTTTGAAGAGTTACTTTTTTAGTCTTAGTCTTTTGAAAGGAAAAGAGAATTTAAACTTTAAAGTAACAAGTTACTTGTTGTATCTATAAAGAAACATTAAACTTTTAATTAACAAAATTATCTGAATGTCTTTTAAAGAATCGAGTTTTCTAAATTTAATCATATGTTTGCCTCACTTGACATCATTTTATTATTTTTTAATTAAACAACTACATTTTAAACACTTATATAATAATTATAATTATAATACCTACAACTTTTAACAAATAAAATTATCTTAATGTATGTAATAAGACTGGGTTTTCTATTTAGCATTATATGTTTGCGTCATTTTATATATTTATGTTAGACTACAACCACTTTTCAAACACGTGGTATATTAATAAAAACTTCAACTTGCACTTTCATGTTTTAGTTCATGTAGTTTTGTCCAATATACCTTTATGCGTTTAGTTCAATTCTTGTTATTGTATGCAAGTGCATGAATGACAATGTCTTGGCATTGATTTAAGCTTATTAATTTTATCTTTTTTAAGGTTGTTCGTATCATAAAAGTAGGATGGAACATATTTCCTTAGGATATAATCTACTAGTCACGCAGAAGTTTTTTTAAAAATAAATATAGAAATGTCCCAATAAGCTCCCTTAGTACCAACAAAACTCCATAATTGAAGACAATAGTACAATTATCCCAACTAACATGGAAGCCTTTCATTGGGTAGATCATGTTCTCTTTTCTTTACTTAATTTAATATGTTGTACTTTCACTTCATTTTATCTCTATATATACTCACTCTATCCTCATTCCATGATCCACATCCTCTCTCTGTTTCCATAGATGGTTTGGCAGCTTGACCAACTACACACGTGAAGCAATAACAGATGAAGCTGCCAGCATGATCTAATTTTTTTTTAAGTTGATGATAAGAAAAGATTAGATCATCTGGCCCTTCATCCGTCAATGCCTCTCACGATTCTTTAAACCCGTCATTTTCTTGGTTTCCCTCTCATTGCAATTCACTAAATTTTTAGTCTTAACTTAGAAGATAATTTTTGTTTGTCTAATCCTTGAAATTTTGTTCTTCAAAACATTTCTTCACGTGTTTTTTCTTATATATCTTATTTTACCAATTAATTATCTTATATTTTCAACCCCTGTTAGTTTTTAAAAACTTTATAAATATCACTTTAACCCTTTTAAGTTTTTACTGTTTCAAGTTTACCTCTATGCAATATAAATTTAGGTCTGTTTACGTTTAGACATAATTAGAAACAATTCGGATCAAATATAAAATGTTTCCAAGCTTAACTGTATAAACTTTAAGACTGCATACGTTTCGACATACGTCTATATTTTAACGTAATATTTGTTCAAAAATGAGTTATGTCATATATAAGACGTTTTCGTGCTTATTTTTTATATGCTTTGAGGTAGCCAATGTTTTTACATTGGTTTATTTAGAAACGCATCGCGTCAATATAATACGTTTTCATTTACTATAAGTTTTGAACATAAATTTAGTTCGAAAACGGTTGAAGCGATTGCAAGTCTATGTTTCAACAATGATTTTGTTTGGGAATTAGTCAAGTCAAATATTAAACGTTTTTATTCAATAGTATAAATTCCAATTACTCTACGTATTGACATAAAGTTAGTTCGAAAACGAGTCGGTTCGATTGTAATCTATATTTCACGTCAAGTACAATGTCGCGGCAACGCACGACGGATAATAAACCTAGTTAATATTATTATTCAAAATAAAGAGAGAGTTATCTAAAAACGAATATGTAAATCAAGCCCCGATTTTATGACACAAAAAAACAAATTACAAAAGACTTTTCTCAGCAAATATAACGCCACTAGTTTATCAGACGTCAAGTCTGTCAAACAAAACCTTAACGTTTCATCTTCTATCATAATTCATAAATCAACGAGAGATGGTTTTACATTGGCCTGTGTCTGGCTGCCTGTTTTGGCTCGAAACCTGCATTCACGAAACAATTCTATAGCCTAATGAAACAATCAAATAAAAGCCCATGACGAATCAAACATACAAACTGCTGAAGATACGTTTTGTCCGGAAATAAAATCTTGTTAACGGGAAGCGTCTATGAATAGTGAAATAAAGAAACGACATCTACGGGTCCTGCAAAGACGAGTAATATTGTTTGAACCTTATGAATATTTATATACCATATTATTTCAAAAAGTTGTGTTTAGAATTTGAAGTACAGGAAATTTTAAAGACAACAAGGCAGAATTAGACTGGTTATGTATCTAGTGTGATTATATCAGGGTCTGAAAGGTATCTATGTGTAATATTAAATTTTATTGTACTCACAATCAAATACAATCTGCTCTGTTCCCATCCTTAGCTTAGGCGGATGTTAGTGTTGTAAAAATCGTAGACGCTAGTCAGGCGGTGGGGTACCGACTAGCGATAATTGAGACTAGTCGGGATTAATCGAATTGGGATTTTTATATATAATTTTCAGTTTTATATATAAATACACACATTTTCATATGTAAATTTAATAAAAAAGATTCAGTTTTTATATATAAATATACATATTTGGCCGATTAAGACCGCCTAAATCCGATTTTGACCTTCGTTGACCGCCTAACGATTAATTGGCCGATTAGCAAAAAATTACAACCGATTAATCGGCGATTGATCCCGATTTTTGCAACACTGGCGGATGTATAGATTAGTTAAGTATTTAGCAGTAACTATCATAGTCTAAGAAAGTATTTGTGTAATATCAAAATCGAGCCCCTACATAACCCTATTATGTACAATATGGATGTTCAGTAGTATTTTTGATTCATCTAGTAGTAGGGTTGGAAACCAGTCAAGATAGATTGAAGGATAGAAACAGGTTGGGTTGGCTAACAAACTTGTTCTTCTACATATGGCTAATGTGTTAAATACTATTGCTGTAAGTATGCTATTACGACGATCATCTAATTTTCAAACAAATTGATTTAGGAGGTTATAAGCATTATAATTCACGTCGAGTGGCCTAAAAGTGGATAACTAATGGCAGTGGCGGAGCTTGGACACTTTCATACGGGGGGCGAACTCGTTATATGTAAAAAAAATTTACACCACCCCCCTCTTCCCCGGCCCCTATAAGGCTTCGCCCTTGACTAATGGCAACAATCAACGTTATCACCAAATTTTTAAAACAAAACAATAGATAGTAAACTTCACAGGAAATTTACCTTATTTGGTCTGCATTATTGTTGTACTTGTCGATGTATCTGAAGCATCCAATCAGCATAACTGCTCATACCACCAACCTGATCCTCAACTAAATTAAGAGTAGAAAGAAACCTTCCCGAGGTTGTTCGCCTTGCCTCACAAGATGACATAATTGATAATATGATTTATCAGCCTCTCTAAGTTTCTTCAGTATCCCCATCAGCTTTCTTGACATTTCATTGTTACGCTCGGTCAAAGAAACCTGATTCTTTAGAAATATTATCAATAGTAATAAGTTCAAAGCAATTGCAAAATTCTGTAGGTTAGGGAGAAAAAATAAAATAATACGAGACATGAAGCAACAAGTCGAAACGTATTTGAGTTGAAATGGGTCACTTTTCTACCAAGGCAAAACATTCTAGGTTGTGAGACTAGTAGACCCTTCCGTCTTCTACATTTTTAAACATATTTATAGATATTCAATGAATACTACTTTTAAAAAAAGTGTAAATGATTGAATTTTAAAAAAATCATGAGGTTGCACGCAGTAAAGTAGACTTTGGGAGGTTTTAACCAATTTGACATGTTCAGCTTTTAGCTAAACTTTTATTAGACCCGTTTGACATAAACACAACCTAGCTGGATTCTTTCATAAGTAAATTGGTCATATGTGTTACCTCTTGATAATTTCGTATATATATAGTAGCAGATGTATCAACAACAACATGATAGTTAAATGTACATCGAAGATGTGAAATAAAAGTGTCAAAGATAAACAAGTCAAATGGTTTAGAAGTCACCCAAAGTAAAAAGTGTTTACACCCTCTTAAAATGTTTATTCAAAATGATTGGATCATTATTTTAGTAATATTTTATAAACATAATTACTCTAATAATTTAATTATAAATAGAAGAAAAGATGGACAAAAAATGTAGGGTCGTTGACACAACTCATACCCCAACCCATTTTGACCTGCCCTGTAATTTACATATTTCAACCGCCTCCCAACCCACCCATGTTGACACCAATTGGTTAGATGCCCCAAATTAGCAGTGGTTAAATCTACAAAGATACAACTTCTAAGATAATTGGTTTCCGCAAGTTGAACCTCTGATTACCCTCATATGCAATGTGGGAATCTAATTTGTCACATATAAACACCAATCTTAACTTTATTAAAAGTTTTTAATTTTATATTGAGCTAGAAGAGATGATAGCAGGCTAACAAGAGGTTCAAGTCTTAGGTCCTTATTCACAGATAGAGAAGGTAAAATACACAGAAATATAGATCAATGAGATTTCTCAAAAGAAAACTGTTTAGTTTAAAGGAGCATACCCTTGAAAAATCTTTAGCCGAATCTTCCTCAACTAGATTTCTGGCTAAATCTGGTGAAACCACGCGGCCAAACCACACAACAAAACGAAAACCATCATCCAAAATATAAATTCCTCTAGCGTCTAAACTCTCTGCAACAAGTGGCAGCCTTTTACAGACTCTGTCGAAATCATCATCCACAGTAGGTGCCTGCAAATAAACAAACCGTCCAATATGAGACTCACGAGTCGGAACATTGACATCAGTAGAGGTGGCAAAATGGTCGTAACAGGTGGGTAGGTAATGGGTTAAAAGAGGTAAGATAGTAAATAGTGTGTCATGTATGATAACAAAAGCATAAATTTAGGCCCATTTCACCCATTCTTTCTGGCTAAACAATTTTGCCTGTATAACCCGTCACAGAAAACACATAACCCAGATTGACCAATTCATAACTAAATGGGCCAAAATTGCCACTTCTACACAGTAGGAACAAGAAAGATATAATGTGAGAATATAACTTACCTTGACAAGATACTCGTCTACTCTTAACAAGCTAGGATATAGAAGCTTTAACATTTTTTTAACAGGTAAAGCCATCATGGTGAAGCCTGCTGCACATCGTTCATCAAGCTGTGCATCAGCGTAACCACCACGAAGTGCTGTTGATTTACATAGTGATAATCCATATAAGGGCAAATATTTGAGTGATTCTGGGTAGATCATCCTGCTTCCTACACGATGTTGCACTGAATAGAGTTTTCGATATTCTTTGAGGGCTTTCACGATTTTTAGTTGAACCGCATTCCGGGCCTCTTCCAATTTGTATGATAAAGATTTCTCGATTGCTGCAGACAATCAGGTTCATATTACAGAAAAGGAAAAGTTAGGAGCAAGCATCAAGTGAAGTTGATCATTAAACAGTAGAGCTGGAAGAATGTGTAGGTTTGTAACAGACTAAAATAAGTCACCTTTAATGGCAGTTCAAAATGGTTCGGGTTGAATGGGGTCAACCCACAACACTTTTTTTAATTAATTTTAGTGTGTTATATATGGTTGAAAAAACTAATATTTAGGATAATGTACTCTTTTTTGATATTTTAATTGGAGGTGTTGTATGCACATGAATAGTTGAATACACTTTAGAAGACTTTCTACCCACTCAATTCATACGACACAACCATTTTAGTTCAATTTATTAGCGTGACCTGTTTGAACCGTTAAAAGATAAATTACAACCAGAATCAAACGTTCATAGGTAAGTGGGTCAAAATCTTCACATCTACCAAATAGTAACCATATTTTTTTTTCAAGAACCCTTTTCCTTTAATATTCATTTATTGGGTTGCTGAGTGGGAGAGAGAGATTCAGAGAGAGAGAGAGAGGCTTGTCTTACCTAATCTACCAAGCAAAGAAACAATAGCACCAGTATCTGCTTGGCGGTACATCTCTCCTAAATCTGCAACCACTGAAGCTGCAGCAGTGTGTACCCTAATACGCCTTTCACCGCAAGAAGCAGTGTATCTTTTGATGGTTAAGCATTCGTAAATGTGAAACAATTGTCCAAAGTAGCTTTTAGCAACATTTCTTTATTTTACCTAACCCGTTACCAATTAAATATAACCCAGATTGACCCATTTTCACATAAATGAGTTAAATTTCCCCCTCTAATATAAAAGGTTCAATTCACATAAATGGGTTAAATCATCAAGCAAACTTATAAACACAAAGAATGACATGATATCAAGAAGACAAGAACCTAGGACTGGAGGATACAGTAACGCCACTTGGAAATACACAATCTGAGTTGTAAGCAATGTCTCTTCAAGAGCAAACTGCATTGCATAAGCTTTATCACAGTCAACGGCTGGAAGTGCTAACAAATCTGTGGATCTTAGCATAAAATTCCCATGATACGAGGTGAAACGCACTCCTAGATAAAGAAATTTAATAAAAAATGTGTTCAGTAATACTTCACATAAAAATCAATCTTGCTAGAAGAAAAAATTTGCAACGTAGCATATAGTCTTAAAATTAGCCCAACCTTTCCCACATCTGATGCGCATTACAGCTTCCCAAGCTGTTTCTCTAGTGAGATCTCTAGCCAACTCATGTCTTAACTTGTCCTTGTGAATGGCAGAATGAAAGCTTGGATAATAATATACCTGGCCACCAGTGTATTTTGCTAAAGTACCTGCATGTACATAATATAATATTGTTGATCTTTTAGAAACATAAAACTGGTGTAACAGAAAGCTTATAAGAAAGGTGGCCTAACCGTGCAAAATAAGATCCTGTAAAATATATAGACACAAACTGGGTCAAAATGGATAAATTTTTTTAGTCTTGCCCAAGTTGCTTCAACCCACAAACATTTCTTATTCATTTTTTAGGTTTTTATGACAAGTAATGTGCTAAATATTACAAAACTACATTGTAGTAATAAAAATCTTATATTTATTTCATAAAACGAAATAGGTAGTTTTATGTATATGAATACACTGTGAAACAACACCCAACCCCTTCAATGCATATGACCTTTTTCCTTTTTACTTATTTTTAAAAACATTACCCATTGGATCAGTTAGAAATAATAGTTTTGACCCGTTTATAGGTATATAGGTCAAAACTGCTGCACCTAGGATTACAGGGGGTGTAGAATGAAGTTCTCTATTGGTACATACCTAATGAGGCTATATCAGTATACTTGTCACTAAATGCATATATATTCACTGCAACTTGGAATTTGGTGAATTCAGCAGCCATCTGCTTATAAAATGGGTCTTCTGGTATTCTTAAAGTATGCTCTTTGTCTGTTCCATAAACACGAAGATCATCTCCACGCAACTTTAAACGACCAACACCAAGTGAGGGAAGAGTGCTCTGGAAAATTAACAATTTCCCTCCAAGTTGGCTCTGCATGGAGCAAATTAACTTCTTTAGGGATATGAAAATGATAGGCAGAAAGCCAGAAACTATCAGTCTGTACACATAGCTGACATGGTATAAGCGAGATTATAAATTGTTAAACATTATTTAATGCATATTACGTAGAGGAAGGGAAATGGGCAGGTTGGGTGTGTAGAGGAGAATAGACCATGCCCGATAAATTATTGATAACGTAATGAATTTATATCATCCGCTCTAAAAGAATAATTTTTTTAGAATAATTTTCAAACATATTGCATAAGCAGACGATAGTTTTCAAGTGATCATACCCATTCCTGTTACACCATATTGTCAAACCTATACCCATAGTAATTCATGACCACAAACCAAACACCATCTTATGTTGTGTTCCAAGTTTAATAAATGAAAGAAAAAGGAAATGGAATTAAAAGGGGAAAAGAAAGGGATAGGAAAGGAAAGATATAAGTTAATTTCAAGTTCCAAAGTTCAAAGGGAAGGAAAAGAAATTAAACATGTTATGTATTCTTTTTGGGAGGAAAGCTACTTTCTCTTTGTATACAACCATTTTGGGAGGAAAGTTAGGAAGGAAGATAATTACAGATCTTTTTTTCTCTTCCCTCCACTTCCTTCTATTAAAAAAACTCAGGAACACAAATCTTTTCCGGATTATTTCTACTTCCATTCACTTCTCTCTTTAAAAAAGACCCGGAACACAGCGTAAATGTCAAATGATTACAAAATTATATTACTTCAATTATAATTCAAGTGTATTAATAAATAGGATAATAGGCCTTATGCACTAACAAAGAACATTTTGGGCAATTTTCACCAAGTTGGCCCATTTACTCTTTAGATGTAGTTTTTTCTTTTACATTGACAAGTGAGTTAAATATAACCCAAAATCAACCCATGGATAAGTAAATTTGTATAAATTGCCACCACTACATAAAACTATAAGTCAGTCCAGGTAGCTCAGTAGCTGAAATATTACAAGGAAGACTCGCAATCTTCAAAAACTGTTTAGAAAACATAAAGCATATTACACCATGAAGTAAGTTTGGGGTGGTGGATATTAAATTATTCATGAAGGTTCTGAATAACATAGGGTCCAGAAACTTACCATAACCATAAAAGCTGCTTTCAGGGCGGGCCCAAAAGCAGATTCCACATTGACGTTGTCCTGAAACATAGAAGGCAAGCTATCCAGGAATGCCTCCACCACAACTCTAGATTCTGACAGGTTGACAAGGAGATCATCTGGCAATGGAACAAATATATCATCCAAATCTGATACGACCATCATTTGAGGCTGTGTCAAAGATGACTGTAAAAAGTAAAACAAAAAGGGTGGGTCAACATTATAATAAGAAATCATTGTATGTCTAGCAAAACTCTAAACCACTTGCCTTCATATTGTAGAAGTGAATTGTGCTGTCAAACGTTATGAACCCAATTTGTGTTCTGGGGCTGCCCGGCAATGTATCCAAACAAGATTTAATAGTTTGTGCCATCACCTATTAAATTATAAGCAAAGAGGAATAATAATTCAAATGTACTCTAGTATGCAATTAATACTGATCAAGTGGGAAACCAAGTTCATTTTGGGAAAATACAAGAGTTATAACAATATGATACAAGTGAACAATTAAATCACAAGGTATGAGTTAAGCTTACCTCAAGCATTCCACTTTTAACTGCAGATATTGATACATCAATCATAAAAAAGTACAATGGCGGCATTGGAGGCCGAACCATGTATTCAGCCGGAGCAACGAATTCCACAGAACCCTTTGTAAGCTCGGGGTGTTGATCAAGATCAACCCTTTTTCCAGTGGCGTCCAAATGAGCAAAATAATCATTTTGCACTGTATATTATAGATAGAAATGACTTAGAATAAGAGTTCCATATACAACAAAGAATAATCAATGATATTCTTTATTCTTTAAACTGGTTACAAAGCAACATCAAAGCATGATTTGGCACATTATCAAGGTCATATTTTGTTTATAGACCATGGATATGTGTATATATATTAAATATGTACACAACATCAGTGTGCTAGACAGCAAATAGCTGGTGATGAAATGGAATACCCAAACATTAACAAAAATGGTCTTAGAACTCGAACAATATATATTTGTACAATGTTGTCAAATCACTGTTAAACCAACACTGATATTAGTTCAGGTTTTCGTACAAGGAATTCAAGGTATTACCATCATTAAGTAAAGCACATATATTGCACCTCCACTTTCTACCACCATCTGTAAAAGTCACATATGGATTCACATACGTACGGCATCTTCTACAACGAACAATACCCATTGTGGCAAAATTAACTATTGGTACTTCCTCCTGAACAATAAACAGTACGTGACCACGAGTAAAAAAACTATTTGTCAAATAGCACATGAAACATCTATTAGTTGCTCTTTTATAAATGAATCCTCACCCCCTCAGGAGCTTCTGCCAGAGGACAAACAACTGCTCCAAGAGGCAGCTGCCACCTGGAAACCAAAGACTGTGAATTTGGTATAGCACTAGTTGTAAGTCTTAAATATCTAGAATCACAATTCATGGGATACATCCCAGCAAAAGAACTTGGTTCCACATCACCATCCAGTGGTCTTGGCAATGCTTTAGGATCAAGCCCCCCATCAAAAGATCCAGGAGTAGGTCCTAGAGAAAGTGAGCTAAAATCTTCTGCCAAACCTGACATAACTCCTGTAGGCGGTGCTGAGCCACCAACATACATTCCTGATGATGGTGCAACTGGTGGAATTTGTCCATAACCACTTTGATGAGAAGAAAAGGGGGCAGGCATGGTGGGCTGAGGTGGGACATAACCTCCTTGCTGATAAACTGGTGGTGGTGGCGGCGGTGGACTTGCTGGGCTACTTTGTATGCCTGGATAGCCAGGGTAAGACGGTCTGGTTGAGGATGGTGGTGGTTGGATGTTTGGCCCAGAAGCAGAATATGGTGAGTCTACAAAAGACCTTGGAGGATTATTACTAGAAGAAACACTGTATAGGCCTTGAGGTGGAGATCCCATTGGTAGAGGTTGAACATGGCCGGGAGGAGGCGGTCTCATTGCTGGAGGCAATATGGGCTGGCCCACATTGGGAGTTTGTGACAGGGGTGGTTGAGATGTTGAAGAAAACTGCGGAGCTGGTAAACGCTGGTGAGGTCCTGTAGTCGGTGGCCCATATGAAGGAGTGGGTCTACCTGGTTGCATGGGTCTAAAACCAGGAGTTGCAGATCCAGCCGTGGGCCAGGAGCGGAAAATGGAGATGTATTTGGCATAGCAGGAACTGATGTCGGCCTGAAAGCAGAGGGCTGTGATCCAACAATAGGATGAGATGACGAAATGGGCATGTTGGTTTGAGGAGCTGCAAAAGGAGTAGAGGCAGGCCCTTGATGATTATTTGCACGATTAGGATTTTCGGTCCCCATTGCTTAAATATATATCCTGCACCACCTAATTTCTATGCTTCCACAAATAATCTGCAAGAACAGGCAATTACAAGCATGTCATTTTTAATGAAGCCCAGAATCAAAATATAGATGATCTTGTTAAAGAAGGATGAGATAAAATAGGGTAAATATGCAACACAAAGCATAGGTAAAGTGTATTTGGGGAAGATAGTAACCAAACTTACAGTTCTGTGCAAGTAGAAAACTAAAAATCTCTTTATGCAGCTTATTGATTTGAAAATATATAGTTAAGGACTAGAATAACCGAGCAGCTAGCCAAGCTTAGGCATAAAAATTCAAGCATACAGGCCATGAAGCTAAAAGAACATGCATTCATCCATTTCTATAATAATTTGCAATTTATTAAAATTTATAATTCATGGTGCTTGTTCAGGAATTTAAATATAAGAAGTCAGCATCTAGAAGAGACTATAAAGTAAAACCAAAACTCATGTAGAGTAATTCCTTTCGACTGCTAACATTCAGAATGTATCTCCTATCAACTAGGGAGTGATTCGTCATCCAAAATAGACAATATTATCCCAAAAATAAACACCCAACATCATGCATCCCACAGGCAGCAAGTGACGGTCATTTACTTTGCCAATTTGGACAACTAACTAACATAATTAAAAGGAATTAGCTTTCTCGCAATCATAGTAATGTGGCAAACCTTCCTCAAGATGAACTGTAAGCAATGAAACATCACTACATCAGAACTGCTCAACTTATCATGACCTAAACCTATGAATGAAACATACAAGCCCTCAATACACCTTTCTCAACCAAACACCATCCCTCTTACACAACAGTAGCAAGTCTCGCTTCCTAGATTAACATCCATGACACTTATGAAACAATTAAACAGCTTAACTCCTGAACCAATTACATTCCAACTACTACTAGTACTAGCACGCACTAACACACACCAACCGATCAAATCAAATTACGATGAGATTAGAACTCAATCGCCACATAACTAGACCTGATCTCCAACAACAAGACTGAATTGATAAAGAATAAGCCAATTGACGCTAGTTCGGCAACGGAAATCGTATCATTCGAATAGCAAAGGCGAAATTGATCATGCTTAGGTAATGTCGTCAAGGTTTATGTGAAGGATTACCTGATCTGAGAAGATCTAACAGAAGGTTGACCGGAGTTGTACCGAGGCGGTGAACGGTGATCGGAGATCGGCGATCGGTGACGGAGATGTGCGGTTTCAGAAACGATGAATTCCAGCTAAATCTCTATAGACCAGAATATTAATAAGTGAGGAAGTGAGAAACCTACAAACGGAGAATAGTAGTTTTATACTTTTATTTAGTTTATTAGTTTATGTTTCGTAATTTATCATGTACTTGTTTACAAACACTTTCGACTTTAAGTTTATTATTTTGCGATTATTTACTAACTTATGGGTCGTTAGGAAGCATCTTAATCAGACTTTTAATGGTTTAAATGTCTGAATGGTTCAGCATTTAATGGTTCAGACTGTTTGTTTCACGAGTAAATGTCTAAATGATTATGCATTATATTAATATTGAATGGTTAAAATGTTTAATGCGGAATGGTTAATACCTCCTATTTGAATTGGTCAAATTTTTGCATTTGAAAAATTAAATGATATACTAGCTCTTAATGGTTCAGACATCTTAATGGTTTAACACTTAATGGTTCAGACCTCTTATTTGTTCAGCACTTAATAATTCAGAAGTTGTCAAACAACCTCTTAGAGTTAATTCTGTTAGTTTTTTTCTAAAAGTTTATTTTAATTTTTTTTCTTAAGGTTTGACTAAGGTAACTATTTTTTTCAAAACATTAAATCATCGATTTACCTCTAAAGGTTTCATATGTTGTTTCAATTTCACTTTAAAAATTTCATCATTTTGGATAAAGTTGAAACAATTAATGAAAACTTTTGGAGGTAAACTAATGTTTTTTATCTTTTGGAGAAAAATAGTTATTTGAGTTAATTACATAAATAGTTCATGTGGTTTATATAAAATAATAGGTTTTGGTACTAAACAAAAAAGATAACAAGTTTGAGTACTCACTTTTAGTTTTGTAACAAGTTTGAGTATTAACATTAACAAACGTTAGATTTCACGTTAAATTTGAATAAAAAGACTAAAATACCCTTTGGAGGGCTAGTTTTATAATTATATCTATCCTTTTATCCAGGGACCATTTATGTAATAAACCATAAAACAAAAAGAAAAGCCACTCAACCCCACACCCTTGTCTACCTCACGTCCAACCACCACCACAACCATTCCGTTCGGCACCCTGCCACCCTCGTCCTCCCTCCCCACCTCCACCAATGCCAGCTACTGATTTGGTCAGAGGAAGCCACAACCAAAATAAATCTAGTTCCCCCACCTCCGACGATACCACCTCTAATCGCACTCGTGGTACCAAACATACCAATGGTTCCCCCACCTCCGGTGACACCACCTCTAATCAATGTGACCTAAACCAACATAATTTATGTCCCAAACTTCTTCTCAGATCCTTAGATACTAAAAAATTCTTAAAACCCTAAAACCCAAATCAAGCCTTACCTAATGGGGGATTCTTGGTGTTAAGGCTTGTAGGCGGAGCTTTAAACTTGGGGACTAAACCAACGACCTTAGTGGTTGATGTTGATGATGGTGCGATGGTGGTGATGGTGCGATGGTGGTGATGGTGCGATGGTGGTGATGGTGCGATGGTGGTGATAGTGTGATGGTGTTGATGGCGCGATGATGATGACGATGGATTGTAACACCCGGTTATTTTTTTAAGACAAGATATAAAGAATAAGAGAAAGAAAGGCGATTAAGTCCAAGTGGAGGGACTAAAAGTGTGAAAAGGACTAAAATCTTTGAAAAGTTGGTGTAAAGGTGGGCATGGCCGCCCACCCTCATTTCACATCATCATTTCTTCGGCTTTAGAGAGAGAAAGACAAGAGGAGAGCAGAAACTCTCGGCTTGTGGAAGAAGAAGAAGAAGTGAACGAATTCAAGGTAAGAATTCAAGGTTTTTATGTTTTTATGACGGGTTTTATCCCGTTATGTGTTTATGTGCTTATGGGTTGTGTTCGTGCTCGGGTGTGTGTGTGTGTGTGTGTTTTTGGATGTTGTTTCTAGGTGTTTTGAACTCATAGCAAGCGGGTAAAAAGGAAGAATACCCAAGTTGCACCAGGTGAGTTCTAGACCCCAGTTTTTACTTGTTTTCAAAGATCTTTGGGGTTGAAAATGTATTTAAATGATTTTCAAATGTTTGAGTATGTATGCCCGTAGGTATTATGCATGAATGAATGTGAATCTTGAATGCTTATAGATTATTCATGTTTAGAATAGCCACATTAAGCTTAGAACAGATGGATTTGATGATTGGTTTGAAAACATACCGGAAACATGTTGAATAGAAGGTCCATGTGCCTAGATAACGCTCATGCGCCTGAAAATGCCTTAGAAAAGAATTAAGTGTAATCCATGCGCCTAAACAGTAGCCCATGCGCCTAAGATTACCTTAGAAACGATTAAGTACAGCCCATGCGCCTGAACAGCGGCCCATGCGCCTGAACAGTGGCCCATGCGCCTAGAAATGTTAGCTGGACGACTAAGTGTAGGGCCATGCGCCCCAATAGTGCCCATGCACCCAAGTGGCTCATGCGCCTAAGTGTCCATGCGTCCGAATTACTCATGCGTCTAAGTGTTCATGTTGGAGCATATATAGTCATATATAGTGTGTCCGTCGCTTGTCGAATAGTCTAGGCTTAATGTTATACACCTGATATGTTGTAAACACATGAAACTGGGTCATTCGCAGGAGCATATGCGAATGAGACTCAGTCGTACGACTAAGCCATGCTAATGGACCAGCTGTGCGACTGAGAGATGCGATTGGGACATTCGTAAGACTGAACCATAAGTATGGTCCAGTCATACGATTGAACCATACGCATGGTCCAGTCGTACGATTGAACCATACGTATGGTCCAATCGCACGAATGGGCCCAGTCGCATCTAATATGGGTCGAGGCCTATATATACCAGTTTCAATGTGTAGAGAGAGGGGGGATGCAGAGGAAGTCTCCCCAGAGCCTAGGGCTGCCGGATGAGAGGGGAGATCATGCTCGATCTTCCCCTTGCCAAGAGTCTTGATTCTTATGTTGTAACGAGCTTGTAATCGTTAGGTTTTTATCAATGAAACCAATATTTGATAGTTCGTGTTATTGATTTGACTTTTGGTTTTGGTTGTTCATCCTTCCGTCAAGAACATACTCGGATGTTTATTGATCCGGAGATAAACCGACTTCACAGTTCATACGCACAAATAGTGCCCATGCGTCTGAATAGTTCATGCGCCTAAAGTGAAAATGTTTGTGTTGGCTGATGCGCCTACATAGTGATGAAACGCCCGAACAGGGCTCATGCGCCCAAATAGTTCCCATGCGCCTAAGTATTTAGAAATTTTACAAAAATTTCTAGGAGTCTGTACTTTAGGGTTTTGATTGAGGTTGACTAAGGGCTTATTAATGATGATGTTTCATGCACGGTATGATTACTTATGATTGTTCCTCATTATTGTTATTGTTATTATTATTATTACTTATAGTATGTGACTTTACGTGGTATGTTATTATCGTAACATAAAGTATATCGTAATAATAAAGTGAAAGAGCAATAAAAAAAAGAAGAGGAACATTAATGAAAATGTTAACAAATCTTGCAAGCTTACAGGAGGTACACGACCATGTTGTCGTTAGCTCAACTGTGATGCGGGTTAGCTACCCTATTATGCACACATGGTCAATCAATTGAGATTGGCAGGACCTTTGCAGCGTGTCCTGGGTGATTGGGTTGTCCTTGTACATAGTACACAGAACCCTTTCGAGGGATACAGTTGACCCTTTCGAGGGATATAGATGGCCCATCACCCGTTTTCCATCACGCATATAGTTGGGGTATTGCTCACTGGTCCATACAGAAAGTGAAACATAAAGATAAAAGTTTATAGAACAGACAAGGCATACAGTAAAGAGAACGAACAATATTTGTTCATATAGTTGATGCGTGCTCGCATATACAGTACAGAGTTGTATTTTACAGAAAAGAGTATTTTCATATACAACATATAGAAAGTATTTTATTACCTATAAAACTAGAGCTCACTCAGCAACGCTGACTTTTATACATTTTCAGTTGGCAGGTGATTATTGCTGAGGATGGCACGAGGGTGAAGCTACTCGGCAGGGAAAGTCTAACAAGTCTTTTGTAAACAGTCAATGATGATGTATTGCTTAACAACAGTGTTTTAAATGAAATGAATGACTTTTGATAAATTATTTCCGCTGCTTAAGCTTGTTTAATTGTAATGTTTAATGTTTCAATTGCTATGATTGACCAACTGTGGGGTTTCCGGGAATGGGGCCTTACATGGTGAGATGGTGGTGGCGGCGACAATTGGTGGTGGCGGCGGTGGTGGAGGTGGCAGTTGGTGGTGCTCGTCAATCGGTGGTGGCGGTAGCCAGTGGTCGTAAGTCGGTGGTGACAGTGGCATGGTCGATGGGTATTGATAAATGTATGTATGTATGTGTCTGTATACATGTTTGTCTATATATTGAGTTATATATAAATATATTACTTTAATATAATTACACAACTAGCCCCCTCTAATTTACCAAAGTATTCTTATAACGTGAAAAGAATAAAATACACTTAAATTTAATAGAAAATCTGACATTCATTAGTGTTAATACTCAAACTTGTTATAAAATTAAAAAAATGAGTACTCAAACTTGTTACTTTTTTTGTTTAGTATCAAAACTTGTTATTTTATATAAACCACTGGGATTATTTATGTAATAACTCTACTTATTTTTAACAAACATTGAGTAGTAAAATTGAACTTAACTATTTTTAAATAAAATATGGCCAACTTTGAACCTATTTTCAACTCCACCGTTACCAAGCCTCCATCAAGTCTGTTTTCTTGTGTGTAACCTTCATCGTCACCTGAAATGCCCCTCCAACAAGTCAAGTGGTTCAGAAGGTGAAGATTGGCGGGTTTTATGGTACGGGAGTTTTAGATTGACAAACCTGATGGCAGATTTTAACTTTTTGATTATTGTTTTAGCCACATAAGCAATTTATGTCATCAAAAATCGTTGGAGGAAAATAATCTTAAATTTATGAGTGTGTATAAACATTTTTGAGTTGAGATTAATCCAATAACCTTTTTATATTTAAATGAAAGTTAAAATTATAAATCCAATAACCTTTTTATATATTAAATACAATTGTAAAAGTGTAGGTGTAGGGTATTTTAAGTAGAGTTAACAAAAACATGATGTGTCGTGTTAAAGAGGTCGTGTGCAACACATGTGTGTAACACAAATATTGAATCAGGCAAAACAAGTTTAATAAAATGTGTCAATTTCATTAAGGCTAACAAGATGTTTATAGTAACTGGGTTATGGCGCCATGTTTTGTTTAACAAAGCACAATTGAGCATAAGCAACTTGACGAACGAATGAGATGATATTTTTGACATGATTATTGACATGACTTGTTAAACATGATGGTAGAAATAAATTTTAGAACGGGTTATTTCAGGTAACTGCTTGAGAGAAGACTCATTTGGTTTGGGTCTTTCTCTTGGTGTTCCGATCATTTTTTATCTTTGCAATAACTGAAAACGTATTAAAGGTTCCATGTGCTTGAAG
The DNA here is from genome assembly GCA_025506515.1 of Flaveria trinervia. Lineage (NCBI taxonomy): Eukaryota > Viridiplantae > Streptophyta > Magnoliopsida > Asterales > Asteraceae > Flaveria > Flaveria trinervia. The sequence goes on along the minus strand of CM046442.1, from coordinate 9,399,848 downwards.
CCCCATGGACACTCTCACATTGAATCCATGTCAATCGTAATGAGACACAACTATAGAATATGTACAATATAGTATAGTAATCTGATAGTATTATCATACTTCTCCTTTTACATCTTGAGCCTTGTATATATACATATGTAAGTATTTGTGGATGTAAGAAATGAGTGGTGGGAGTGTGAGCGAATCTTCCACTAAGGTAAGTATATCCTCATAATTGAGATGAAAAGTGAGGTAATGGGTTGATCAACCCATAATAAGCTTTCTATGTGGTTTTAACCTGTAGGGTCATATATAAAAGTATAGTAAACTCTACAAGTCCCCAACCTGGTATGATGTGATGCTAGCCGCATTATACTAGACTTGTATCGATTGTCCCACACAATTCGCTTATATGAGAAGATTTGCAAAATACAATGCATAAAGTGTGTTCTTTACACGTCTAGACGTTTGATGGCGTCTTTGGAAATATTAGGTGTGAGGTAGATGTCTCAAGATTGTTCATTGTGTCCAACTGGTCATTTGTTCATGCCTACGTATGTGGCAAAAAAATTTGTTGGTTGCAGGCTTCATGGTCGTTAGTCAAATGAAGATAATAGGAATTACTATGTGGGTATGGTGTCGTGATTAGAACATCTCCAAAACATTTATCATTACAAACATAATGTTTGGCATAACAATAATGGTTAAAGGTATATTGCTGAAATAAGAAAATAAGTTTGTTGATTTACAAAAGAGTGAACTATCGTTTTCTCTTAATGATTTGGTCACGTTTGTTATTTAACTAGAAATCTTTTTTCCTGATTTTAGATCCCAATGTTGAAAAAGTTGTCATTTTTATTCAAAAATGTTAGCTCCACTATTTTAAAATATTATATATTAATTGTTAAAAGGGTACACAATTTTACAATAATATTTAAATGAAAATAACAAATATAATAGAGAGTAAAACAATAATTTACTATTTACAAAATGTTCACCAAACATAAAACTTCAAGAAATTAGGAAACAAAATTTAATTTTCAAAAACTAGAAAAATTGTTATTAATTGCATAAACAATATGACACGTGACAAACATAAAAATTTAACAAGTGTCAAAAACTTTATTGTCATTAGAATAAAAATATAACAGTCGTATGATTTCATAAAATACTTGCCTGCTTAACAAGTATATACACATATTTCATCAATTAATCTCTTATAACTTAGGTTACTTAACGATCAAATTAAAACACATACCAATGAGATCCTTTCACCCATAGCCTTCAATGTTTTAGGTTACTAATTAATCGTTTTATGTTGATTCTAGTTAATAAGGTGTAATTGTTTCACCAATCACTTTTTCTAGTAACTATATATCCTTACAACTAGCTTTAGTAAACCCGTGTATTACACGGGTCGATTAAATAAAATATTAATATAATAAATTTATTAATTATAAAATAATATTTTAAGATATGATATGATTGAAATTACGTATCAGAAATGACTATAAATAATAAAACAGTGATATCAACTTTTTAAAACTTTTTAAAAAATAAATATTTTATTTTAAAACAAACCGTATAAAAATCTTATTTTTAAAAAAATTTCTAATTACAACTCCTAGATTTGATTATTTTTTGTTTTAAAAAAATTGACTTATTAAAAATATCAATTTATTTTGAAATAACCTTAATAAATAAATTTCTTTCTTAACTTATTATATATTAAAATGTATTAAAATAATTTTATTAGTAATTAAGGTAATTATTTAATAGGAGAGAAAGACGGGAAAAAATTAATGTGAATAATTGTGATGCTGACACGTGACACCTCCATTTACTCTTTTATTAGAGTAGTAAGAAGTAAGATAAGATTAACAACTAGATGAACAGTAAGTTCATTTGGTTGGTTTAGTTATGCTATTGATAGATTAGTTTGATTTTTTGATATATAATACTTAACAAAATACTACGTGTAGGTTGTCACCCTTAAAAGCTTACTAATAAATGAAGCTAGTGAGTTTGCATTTTGTGAGGGCAGATTAGAGCATTTACAGTAACTTTTTTATCTTTATCTATATAATTACATTAAAAATCATTATATTTTCTCTTTTTTCAACTAAATAATACTTTTTATACCCTTATCATTATTTTTTATCTCTTCTTTACTCACAACTACTTTAAAAAATATTAAAAAATTTATAAGGATTAAATAGTGATTATTCAAATATACCAATCCATAATAACATTTTCTTTTTTCTTCACTCACAATCACCCAAAACTATTCCATATAATATACCAAACACACTCACATATTTTTAAGGAATCCACTGTGAGTGCTCTTATGTGTTAAAATTAAATTGTTTCTTATATTTTATTGTTATAAATGAGTTGTTTTTTCCTATTATAACATTTAAGATAAGATGTTTTAGAAAATTTTGATTATAAAGTCGTGACGTGTCTATTTTCATATATGTCAATGTTTACACTTTTCGTTATTCTATTAGTATAATACAATGCTTTATAATTCTGATAACACAGTATTATCTTCAGAATTTCGGTACCAATATTGGTATTTGTTTTTACATGTTCGGTTGTTATACCAAGTGCTGATATCATACAAATACTTGATGAATCAAATTTATGTGTCGATCGTAAGCCGGTTGCCAATGTCCTTATTGTTTTCCTATGACATTTTGGTATGAATGTTATAAACATAATTGTATTCAAATAGAATATATTGTTTAGTATCGTAAGCTATATGAGTGACGGTGTCGTACCAATATTGTGACGAACTGAACTGATTCCGATCGAACAACATTGGTAGTGACATCAATATTATCGAAAAAATATTGGTATTTGTTTTATATTGTCACTATCGATTGTTATAGTCATAGCGAACCGAACTAGACCCAACCGAGTTCCTGCGGCATAGATTTGTATGAACAATGTTGAAAATGGAGTTGTATTTATAATAGATTTTTTGTAACATATGCTATAGCAAGTTATAGTAACGTATCGGCATCGTGATGAAGCGAACTGCTTTTGATCGAATAACATCGTTACCGATATCGGTATTATCGAAATTGGTATTGATTGGTTTTTTAAGTTTTGATTGAGTAAAACATGTATCGACATCCGTTTGGACATATCTCAGTTTAGTTTTTGTTTTCTTTTTCGCTAGTTATACCTAGTGCTGGTATCATACAAATACCATTTTAAACCGAACTGATATCGACCGAATTCTCGCCGCAACAAGCGATGAGATTTTACTAGCTGACCACATATAAAAAAAATAATACCTCAAATTTTACCACTAAGCATAAACAGCGTTGTGGTTACTTATAAATGATTTATTCCTCTACTTTTAAACATTAAACTTTTTTTATTTATGGTTACTTATCATTTACAACATAACTTTGTTTATTTACTAGGATTAATTAATTAGCTTTGTGGTTGGTTAACACAATACTTATAAGTGCTCTACTTACATATTTTAATAAAATCAGAATATAACATAATTTGACTACCTACTATATGTTTCAGACATATTCATATCTATTTTATTTTTATTTCTTTTTAGCTATTATGAATGCCCTTTTGATGTATGATATTATTTAGAAAACACTATCTCTTTTACTTTGCTTTATCATGTCCAAACAACCTTAATTGTTAACCTTAATCAAAATTTCTATGACATTCAAATTTCTCATACATAAGCGTTCATACATGTTGGCTACATAAAATATAATATTGTTGATCAATTCCCCGTACATTGGTATACAAAGGATGGTATTGATGATGGGTTTCTTCGTAACATGTATTACTAAAAAACCTTAGAAACTATGCGATACTAAGACTTAGTTAGGGGCTGTCTGATGTTAAAGATTCGGTCAGAAGCGGCTGATCGAGTAAGAGTCTTCTCCAAAACTAACCGGGTAAGAGGAAAATTATGTATGGATTAGTGGTATCGGACCAGGTCAGACGCGAATCAAACACCCTGACCGGCCAAAATGTCTGACCGGGTCAGTGGTTCAGACATTTTGACTGGGTTAGAAGCAAATCAAACAACTCAGTCATAATCCGGATCAATTAAAGTTTTACCCTAAAACTCAGTCAGGTTTTATATTTGCACTATGTCTTGACTAATCAGTATTTTCAAATACTAGGTCTTATATTATTCAAATTTTCATAAAGTTTACAAAATCATAAATAAAAATGCATTATTTCATGAACATATGTGACATCATACATGTGTAGTTTTGATGTTCGTAAGAGTTCCTGGATCTTGTCCAAACTTTATGAAACGGTTCATCATGGTTCCTTTAAAAAGTACGAATGGCAGTTCTGGCTTCACTTGTTTTATGTGGTGTGTTGTATTCTTCTAGAAATGCATGTTGTAACTGCTCCCATGTGAAGATGCTAGCTGGTGGTAAAGAATGAAACCATTTCTTGGATTTGCCTTTCAGTGTGAATTAGAATAATACTAGCATAACTTCTTCAGGTGTAAACTCTTGTGCCCTAATGGTCTCGCAGATGGCACTGAAATCATTCAAGTGAAGATATGACCCTTCTTTGGACAATCCGTGAAACTCTGGTAGAATAGCCAAGCTATTAGACCAAAACTCAAAAGATCTTCCCCGCGCCTATGGTCTCGTGGGTATGAAATGACTATCTACCCCTTTGATTACTGCCTAATAGGGTTGGAATCCAGGATATTGATTGACTCTATTAGTGCTTGTCTTCACCAATAACCTTGACCTCAGTTGTGGTTGCGGTTCTGATGTTGATTGAACTATTATCTTTGATGGTTGACTTGTCTGCTTCTAAATTGACCTTGCTGCTCATTTTCAAACTCTTCATTATACTCTTCTCCCTCAGACCATCTTCTTCCTCATTCCATGTATGAATGCTAACATGCTCATATGAGTCTTCTTCTTCCTCAAACCGGTTGGGGCTTGTGCTTTAAGGTTCCGTATTTGTCTTTAAGGATATGGGTTTTGCTTTGCGTTGGCTGATCTGAACAGGTAGAAGTGGGTATTTTTGGTTGTTGTTGAATATTGGAGTGGGTTGACGGGTCAAAAGGTAGTGGTTGGTTTTGTGGTGAAACAAGTGGTTGTTGTTAATTTGGTGGCGGGTTTTGGTTCTCCATTGGTTCACCTTTGACTGAATTTGACTTCCCATTAATTTGAGAGTTTGCTCGGTTTTGCCAAACGGCCTTTTCAATTTCTGGATCGAATATCAGTGGGGACTTGTTCCTTGCATATCTGGTATGCATGCACGAAGCTGTCACCTACGCACAAACACACCAAGCGTAAAGAAGAACAATAAACTAAATAAAAATGAAAACAAAATTAAACAAATCACTTTGTACACTAATTCCCCGACAATGGCACCATTTTGATGTTGTTTGTTGGGCCTAATAAAAAACTATTTAATTTCATGATCTTAGCTCACCTAAGTAGATAGGGTAAGTAAGGTCGTGTCCATAGAGAATATGTGAAAAGTGAAAAATTTGATTTACAGGTTGAAAACTAATTAATAACAAGTTGAAAAGAAGTTGATTATAAATTTAAAACATATTCAATTTTTTATTAGTTGTAAAAAATAATTGGAAAGGTAATCCTCTCCGGGTTTAGGTTTGCAACTACTGACTTGTCCTAGATGTTCGAGATGGTCACATAGACATAATCATTATTGGTTTAACTAGACTTAATGAGATTGGATGAGATTGTTGTAAAGGAACACTCAAATCATACCCAACTCACGTTAACCAACCCAATCCTAACCCCCGTGAGGCTTTCCGATGTAAAGAAATCTAAAACACTCACAAAAACCAAAATATATGTTTCAATCAACATAAATATTTTATAAGTATATTAAAAAATAATGTTCACGGATGGTTTAGCCAAAAATGGTAACGAAAATCAAAGCGAAAACGAATGAAAACATTGTTCTAGACATTAAATAATCAAACCAAATGATAAAAATAAGATCTTGAGCCTGAAATGGCCTCTGGAAGTCTTTGGAATCGTTCGGGATCGTCTTGGTACTTGGGGAGACTTGGAATGAAGAGGTAGGTCAAAACCTAGATTTTTTGTCTTTCTATAAAAATTCAATGCGCCGTGTACCGTAGATCATGTGACCACCATATACCGTAGATCATGTGACCACCATAACTTACGGTAGGGCCTTTTTGTTCCATTTATCACAATGCCACCGTAAGTTATGGTGGCCAAGCCTTTTTTCTCTCATCTTTTGTCTCGTTTCTTTTATTTTGCTCGGACTTGCTCAACTTCTTCATAGAACTTCTTAATTAGCTTTATTTACCTCTTTTAGCTCCTCACTCCTGCAAATCATAAACACACACGCAATAGCCTCTTTCTAACACTTAAACTCATTAAATTTTATAATTAACACCATTGAAACCCATTCAAACACTTGACATCAACTTTCATTTTATATTTACATTTTATTTTACATATATACTCTTCATATACATTGATGTTATTATATCACGTCAAAACATATATCATACATGCATCAACAAACAAAAACCCATAACTATTTATCTAATACACACATAAAAGCATAAAAGAATATGAAATTTTTAAAAACCCTAAACTCAAATTTTAACTTATATTCTACCACAACATGAGTTATTATTCATACTGACACTAATGTATGCATATACTATGCATCAAGTGACATTCAAAAATACCCGTACTTTTTGTAAAAGAAAACCATATTACATACATGTAAAACTTCTAAAAAACAAAATAAAACTAAAATCCATTAACCGTTACACACCCATAACTGAGTTATGTGATTTATTAGACTATATGCTAAGGATTTATCTAAAGTTTATCTATATTTCTTAAGTCTAAAGTTGCTCTCACTTTATGCAAACTAAAAAAGATATTTTCTTCCTCATTCTTTACTATAATGGTACACTTGGTGATCCATTTAACGAGAGAGGATAACTTTGGAGGTCATGTTGCATTTTGATGGATATATCTTATTGAAAGTAAATAACATTTATGTTAATCATATCCATTAATTGCTACATATTTAAATTTCTAAATGATTAGTGACTTGTAACTATAACACTAATATGATAATAATTATATATATGTTACAATATATATTTCTTTGCATTTTAAGTCATTTTATACAAAATTCATAATTTAGACATTTATTTGTGTTTTATTGAATTTTGTAGTTATCGGATCAAGCTCGATGATTCTTGTAAAGAAAGTTCAAGATTTAAAGAAGTTCATGAGGAAAATTGCTTCAGATATGACCTTATAAAGTTGAATATGGTCATATAAGCTGTCAAATCCTAAATAGCTTATTTTTTATGCTGAATATGGTTATATAACTTCATATATGGATGTATTCGGACAGAAAATGGATTTAGAACCCTAGTATATCTCGTTTCCAACATAAATTTCATTTCTTTCAAAATCCTAGCCTCCCTCAAACCTTTAGGTGTTTTTTGAGCATTTCTTAAGAAGGATCTAACATCATCCATCCCATTTTCACTCAAAATTGGTTTAAATTCCTCTAGATCTACCATGAGTTCTTCTATGTTCTTGAGTTTGGGTATATTTTTTGTAAGCCTTATGGGCTAAACTCTTAATATCACTTAGTTTAGATGAAACTTAGCATGATTTATGTAACACCCGATTATTTATATATTTTGAAGCCGACGAAAGAAGAAAAGAAATAAAATCCTAAGTCGAGGGACCAAACTCGCCAATGAAAGAAAGACGATGAGTGGGGGTACATAAAGGGAGAGGGCTGCCCTTACCCTCTCCCCACACCAATATTTCAGCCAAAAGAAAGAGGAGAAGAGTGAAAGAAGAGAAAAAGAGAGAAAAAGTTGGTTCGGATTGGTTCGAGTGAGCCACAATTGTCGAGAAGCGAGTCAAACCGAAGCTCTACTTCTCGGTGTCGTTCGTGTGAGTTCTAGGACCCCACTTTTACTTGTTTTCAAATGATTTTGGGGCTAGAAAGCATAGAAAACCCGTTTTTGTATGTATGTGTGTTTGACCCATTTGGGTGTGTTGCGTGTGATACGTTTAGAGTTTGTTTCCGGGCTTGTGTGTGCTTGAATGGTGTCGTGGTATGCATCCCTAAGGTTTAGGATGGTCAATTTGGGCTTAGAATGAGTTTAGATGAGTTTGGAAGTCGAAAAGGGCAGTTTGCGTTCGGCTGGAACTGCATTCTGCATCAGCTAGGGCTAGGCGACCGACTGGAGACCGAATGGAGGCCATACGGCCGAATAAGGTGCGATTGGGGTCCTTTCACACGATTGAGGTCCTTTCGTACGATTGAAGGGCCAGTCACATGGAGGTCATGCGATTGAACGTCCAGTCGCATAAGTGCTCATCCGCATTAGTCCCATTCGCATGAGGTCCATCCGCATTAGTCCATTCGCACGATTGGGTGTTCATTTGCATGAATGTTCATCCGCATTGGTTCATTCGCATGATGTTCAGTCGCATGGAGGCCATGCGACTGAAGGGTGTCCATACGCCCGAATAGGGCTGTTGCACCCGATGGAAAGTGTAGTTTGACTTCTGACTTTCGGGGGAAAGTGTAGATGTAAGTTTTGATGTAAGGTACCCGTAAGAGCATGTAAGATAACGATTGAGGCCTTAGAGAGCATGTTGGGCATGATGGTGTTGTGTGTTTATGCATGTTATGTATGAATGATGTTGCCCTGTATGATGATGATGACTGTGTATGATATGTTCCTTATTATGATGTATGTTTATCTTTCTTGTGGCTTTACGTGTCATGTTAATGAATGAATGAAGTATTATGTAACATAAGGTGAAAGATAACGAAAGAGGAACATGATGTAAGAATGCATGCATTATTAAACGATGAATGAATGTAATGAAAGGCTTGCAAGCACATATATGAGGTGAGCAACCCTGTTGTTGCAACAGACTCGGATAGCGTGCTATCGTGAAGTTGCCATGAGGTGAGCAACCCTGTTGTTGCAAGAGACTCAGATAGCGTGCTATCATAGAGATTGGCAATGGGGTGAGCAACCCTATGGTTGCAGCAGACTCGGATAGCATGCTAATGTGAAGTTGCCATGAGGTGAGCAACCCTGTTGTTACAAGAGACTCGGATAGCGTGCTATCGTTGAGATTGGCAATGAGGTGAGCAACCCTATGGTTGCAGCAGACTCGGATAGCATGCAATCGTTAGGATTGCTAATGAGGTGAGCGACCCTGTTGTCGCAATAGACTCGGGAGACCGAACGTATAGAATGAACGAAATTTAACGAATGTAATGGAAGATAATAATTATATTATCAATGTGTATGTATATTGCATGGTCACGAATGGATGTAAAGCGCAGTATGATTTGAAAGAAAGTAAAAAACGGTTTTAAGGATAGAAAAGTATGTTTTATTATAAAACTAGAACTCACTCAGCAACGCTGACTTTTCATGTGTTTCCAATTGGCAAGTAATAGTTGCTGAGGATGGCACGAGGCGGCTACTCAGCTCTTTTGGGATGGCATTCTTTTGATTAATGTTTTTGCCTTGTAATGCGAACAAGCCATTTTGTAATGAATGTTGTATTAAATTACAAAAGCATTTACATGGAAATGAAAGATTATTTTAGCGTTCCTTTGCGATTTTACGAAATACGAATGTAAATATATGTTTTATGTGCGATGAGAATTCAACTAGCGTCCCGGGAACGGGGCCGTACAAGTTGGTATCAGAGCCAAAGTTTAAGTGAAATGGGTAAATTTTCAAAATAAACTTTAACTTTAACTGAGAATGGACGGAAAGGGAATGGGATGCCAATCTGAGTAGCTGCGTGCCATGATGTATTTTCGTAAAGCTAACCAGTATTTTGTGCGCATGGTATGTGGTTATGTGTTGTTTGTAGATTTAAACACTGATATAGTCAAAACAGGTAATGCTTGAGGTATGAAGAGTAAAGTAAGTGGCTAATCACAACTGGCCACTGTAATTAGGGACTTATTATACTTGACATAAACTGAGTTGTTCCCTTGAATGAACGTGTTAGTGTTTGAATCTTTCAGTGTGTGTGTGAATGGCTGGTGGTAGATCTTCGAAAGCTTCAAGGGGTGGAGGTCACGGTGCTGAACCGCGACCCAAGAGAGGGAGACCCAGAGTTGAGAAGGTGGTTCATGAAGAACCAGAGACCCCCCATCCGGAGGGTGGCGACGAGAGTGCCAATCTGAGAGCCTCAGTAAAGGAGGCTGTGGTGGAGGAAGTTCATCAGGTCATGCAGACGATCCTACCGTCTTGTGACATCCGGTAAATTTCCGTTACCAAACTCCGTTAGTTCCGTTACGTGTCGTGAGCACACACTAGTTGTCGTTTAACGTTGGTGACCTAATAATAATGGATAATGTTAGTTTGATGTGAATCTAATTGATTATGTGAGTATTGGGTTATGTTTATGTGTTTACACATTTTTAAAAGGTTAATTAGAAAATTTATCGCGTAATGCGGAAACGTGCCTATTTATTCGTATGTCTTGTGTTTTTATAAAGATAAGATCTATAATGATTTTCATAAGTTTATATCTTTATATTATGAAGTTAAAAACACTTTACAAAGAGTTTAAAGCTTAGTTTTTATAAAATACAAATTACAAGGGTTAAAAGGGTAAATGTGTAAATTAAAATTAAATAAAACAAAACTCCAAACCCTAATTCATCCCATTCGGCCGCGATCCAACCTCTCTTCCCCTCTCCTCTTCGAATTCAGCCTAGAATCATCAAGGAAGCATCGATTTTGGTCGATTTCAAGGTTTAGAACACGTTAGAATCATCAATTGCAAGTTATAACACGTTTAAAGGTTAGATTTTTCAAGTTTTTGTGAGTTGTTCAAGATGGCCGAATCTTAGTTGCGAAATTAACATTCATGGGGTCGAATTTGATGTTGTTTGGTGATGTTAGTATGTTAGTTAGATTGTATACATGTTAGTTAACGTCGATTATGCAAGAATTCTATGTTTTTAGTGGATTGATCATGAACCTTGTGTATGAAACAAACCCTAATTCGAAAATACTATGGTTATGCATGATGGATGATTGTTTGATGAATGTTTGATGATTAATAGGTTGTATGAATGTTAGAATACATTGATTATGCAAGAAAGTTTGGATTTTGATGCATTGTTCATAGGTTACTAAGAATAGTAACTTTATTTTGCATGTAATGTTGAATTATGGATGGTATGATGTTATGGATGAATTCATGATGATGATTAGATGCTAGATTGTTGTTATGAATGCTAGAAATCTTTGATTTGAGGTTGTTGTTCATAGCTTACCAAAAGTAGAAACTTTTGTTTATGAAGATTGTTAGGTTATGGTGTTTAGGTGTTGTTGATCATGTTTAGATATTGTATGGAGCTTGAAATGGTATAATTATGATGAATTCATGAATACATTGGATGATTGATAGTTGTTGGGATGTACTTTCCCAAAAGGGAAACTTTATTTGCCTAAAGTCTGAAAAATGATAGCTTGAACATGTTTGGGGTGTTAGGAACATGTTAGTATGATCATGGATAGATTCTAATGTGGTAGAACATGGTAATTTGGTTGTATGTAATGTCGGGGTAATCATGATGATATATGGACATTTATGATCATGTATGATTTGGATGTTGTTTAGTAGTAGGACATCATGTTTGGGACTGGTAATTGATTGTTGGAATGTTGTTGAATGCAATGCATATGGATAATGAATATGGTTATGATCATCATACATGCGTGCGAATCTGAGGCCCCTACTTAGTAGGATTGGCAGGGTTTAGGATGTGAGGTCGTGAGTTGCTTCACATGGCATGTAGTGAGTGGTTTGATCTCTGTGTGACATGTTAGTTGTGTATAACTAGTGGTTATGTTAATGTTCTAGATTCGCATGACTTGTATGATACTTGGTTGAATGATGATCTAAGTGTTACACCTGGATGATATAGCATGCATATGATCTATTTGAATGGTTTACAACACATAAAGTCACCAACGGTCAAACGGGTCAACTAGGTCAAACATTGTGTGTTTTGTTTGAAATCTTGAGTCCTTGGTTGTAGTGTACTTAGGGTTTCACATGTTCTTTGGATTACACGATATGATCTAGGTAACCTCTGAAGGTTTCTGTCTATCCTGTTTGACAAATCAAACCCTGTGTATCTAAACGCATATCAGGTGAGTTCATGCCTCACTTTTTATTTACTCTCTTTGGGGGAGATAGCATACTGGTAAATCACGAACGCTTTATGTATTTAAGTTGTGTACAATATTATATAGTGTTGATATCATGGAAAGTCCTCCCACTTTCGAATTGTTAATATTGATTAGCAGGGAAATTTGGGTAGTACTACTGGGTCTGACGAGCCCCACCTGTGTGACTCGAGGTCAACCGGGTGCAAGTTGTCCTAATGAACATTGTCACGACCTGTTAAGTTGTGGCAGGAGGCAACAATGTAACACAGTCAGCTTCAATTGTGAAATCACTATGAAATAATATTTATTGTTAATGGACTAGCTATCTGTTACAATACGCTACTTGTACATCTTTATTATTAAACTGTTTATATTTGAATATCTCTTGAACTCACCAACCATTGTGTTGACATTTTTAGTATGTTATTCTCAGGTCCTTAGCTTGCTTGCCATAGGAGCACTGCATGGTCCACTGCATTCTATGACACGGTCTTCAAGACAATTTTACCATTTTAATAGTTATTGATTTCTCTTTTGGGATTGGCACGTGTTTTGCCACAAATATACTTTTATTACTTTGGGTTATTTTCAAAATGCTTCCGCACTCTTTAATTTATTTACTTTGGATTAATTTCATTTAAGTTATGGCATATAGAGTCGTTCTGAGTAACTATTGACTGTGATCCTGGTTTGTTCACACGCCTCGCGGTAAAACTCCGCAAGTGGATTTTGAGGTGTGACAGATTGGTATCAGAGCCATTGGTTATAGGGAACTAGGTTGCATACACACTAGACTATAACCGCACACAGTTAATTAGTTACCTGTGCCTTATTCTCATTTACTGTATACTCATTGGCATACACGTCACACTCTCTGCAGCATGGCATCGTCTTCGAGAGCTCCGGATAAACGACCCGAATCACCTACACGATCTGAATCCCCACCTCCTGCACCTGTACCTGATGATGGATTCGATTGGCCCCGACTGGCTTATCTCTGAGAGGAGATTGACTGGGATCAACCATTTGCATTGATGAAGCGTGACCCTCCGCGAGACTGGCGTTCCTATCCTAGGTTTGTTGACCATATCATGTTTAGGGAGCGCGTACCTGTCCCAAAGCCAAGGACTAGGAACAATGCCAATCAACCCATGCCTTCACTCCCACGAATGGCGCAGTCCAACTAGCAACTGATTGCTGCACTAATGGCTGGACTGGATACTGAACAACATCGAGTAAGGCGACTCACGGGTGATGTCTGTACACTATAGCAAGAGGTGTACAACCCGAGACATCAATTGGATGAACTCGAGGAAGAACACGGGAAGACTCTGAACGGTTGTCACCATATGCAAGATGGTCTTATGGCACTCCAAGGGCGTGTGACTGCTCGTGAACAGCGGGACGCCGTAGCCGATAATAGGATTGCCATTTTAGAGCTCAACTAGCGGCACTTCAGATTGCTATAGCTCCTGCTCCTGCAGCAGACCCTGAGGATGAGGAGGATCCCGAGGAGGGACCCGAGGAAGAGGAACCGGAGGAGATGGAGGATGATAGTGATGGGTCAGATGTTGTCGATTGACTTCTTTATATGACTTAGACTACGTAGTGTTTTCTTTTTGAAATCTATGTGGGAAGGGTTGTTTCCCCACATGAACGACAAACTTCAATTTGACATTGCTAAATACATTGTGACTCATTTGCAATTTATTTACTTTGGTTATTATTTTTGTTATGAATGTTGTGGTTGTGATGATTCGTTATTTCTTTTGTGTACTATTTACTATGATTCAATGAGTTAAATATGTTTGATGTTACTCATTATTGTATTTGTGAATGTAAAGTGAAAAGATTGGACGCCCGTGGACGTGGACGTGGACGTGGTCGTGGACGCGGACGTGGCACCAGAGAACAGGGTGGTGGTGCTATTAACATGACTCCCGCAGAATTGGCTGCTCTAATTAATGAGCATGTGCAGGCGGCAGTAACTGCTGCCCACGCGGGTCAGCCAGCAGGTAAACAATGACAGAAAGATAAATTTGATATCCTTTGTAATTGTAGGGGATGTCTGATTAATGTGTGTTGTGTTAAAACAGGACCACCAGTGTGTACATACAAGTCCTTCATGGACTGTAAACCACACACCTACAGCGGTACAGAGGGTGCTGTAGGGCTTGTACGCTGGTTCGAGAAGACTGAGTCTGTTTTCTCCAAATGTAACTGTCCACCAGCGGATCAAGTAAAGTATGCCACCGGGACTTTAGAGGGTGCTGCTTGTCTTGGTGGAACGCGTAAGTCCAGATGCTTGGACAAGCGATGGCGAATGGACTTCCATGGGATGAGTTCAAAGCAATGATGACCGAGGAGTACTGTCCTCGCAGCGAAGTACAGAAGTTAGAGATGGAGTTCTAGCAACTGAAAATGCAGGGCTCAGAAATTGAGGCTTACACCACCAGAACCCATGAATTAGCAACCATTGTGTTGACATTTTTAGTATGCTATTCTCAGGTCCTTAGCTTGCTTGCTATAGGAGTACTGCATGGTCCACTGCATTCTATGACACGGTCTTCAAGACAATTTTACCATTTTAATAGTTATTGATTTCTCTTTTGGGATTGGCACGTGTTTTGCCACAAATATACTTTTATTACTTTGGGTTATTTTCAAAATGCTTCCGCACTCTTTAATTTATTTACTTTGGATTAATTTCATTTAAGTTATGGCATATAGAGTCGTTCTGAGTAACTATTGACTGTGATCCTGGTTTGTTCACACGCCTCGCGGTAAAACTCCGCAAGTGGATTTTGAGGGTGTGACAGATTGGTATCAGAGCCATTGGTTATAGGGAACTAGGTTGCATACACACTAGACTATAACCGCACACAGTTAATTAGTTACCTGTGCCTTATTCTCATTTACTGTATACTCATTGGCATACACGTCACACTCTCTGCAGCATGGCATCGTCTTCGAGAGCTCCGGATAAACGACCCGAATCACCTACACGATCTGAATCCCCACCTCCTGCACCTGTACCTGATGATGGATTCGATTGGCCCCGACTGGCTTATCTCTGAGAGGAGATTGACTGGGATCAACCATTTGCATTGATGAAGCGTGACCCTCCGCGAGACTGGCGTTCCTATCCTAGGTTTGTTGACCATATCATGTTTAGGGAGCGCGTACCTGTCCCAAAGCCAAGGACTAGGAACAATGCCAATCAACCCATGCCTTCACTCCCACGAATGGCGCAGTCCAACTAGCAACTGATTGCTGCACTAATGGCTGGACTGGATACTGAACAACATCGAGTAAGGCGACTCACGGGTGATGTCTGTACACTATAGCAAGAGGTGTACAACCCGAGACATCAATTGGATGAACTCGAGGAAGAACACGGGAAGACTCTGAACGGTTGTCACCATATGCAAGATGGTCTTATGGCACTCCAAGGGCGTGTGACTGCTCGTGAACAGCGGGACGCCGTAGCCGATAATAGGATTGCCATTTTAGAAGCTCAACTAGCGGCACTTCAGATTGCTATAGCTCCTGCTCCTGCAGCAGACCCTGAGGATGAGGAGGATCCCGAGGAGGGACCCGAGGAAGAGGAACCGGAGGAGATGGAGGATGATAGTGATGGGTCAGATGTTGTCGATTGACTTCTTTATATGACTTAGACTACGTAGTGTTTTCTTTTTGAAATCTATGTGGGAAGGGTTGTTTCCCCACATGAACGACAAACTTCAATTTGACATTGCTAAATACATTGTGACTCATTTGCAATTTATTTACTTTGGTTATTATTTTTGTTATGAATGTTGTGGTTGTGATGATTCGTTATTTCTTTTGTGTACTATTTACTATGATTCAATGAGTTAAATATGTTTGATGTTACTCATTATTGTATTTGTGAATGTAAAGTGAAAAGATTGGACGCCCGTGGACGTGGACGTGGACGTGGTCGTGGACGCGGACGTGGCACCAGAGAACAGGTGGTGGTGCTATTAACATGACTCCCGCAGAATTGGCTGCTCTAATTAATGAGCATGTGCAGGCGGCAGTAACTGCTGCCCACGCGGGTCAGCCAGCAGGTAAACAATGACAGAAAGATAAATTTGATATCCTTTGTAATTGTAGGGGATGTCTGATTAATGTGTGTTGTGTTAAAACAGGACCACCAGTGTGTACATACAAGTCCTTCATGGACTGTAAACCACACACCTACAGCGGTACAGAGGGTGCTGTAGGGCTTGTACGCTGGTTCGAGAAGACTGAGTCTGTTTTCTCCAAATGTAACTGTCCACCAGCGGATCAAGTAAAGTATGCCACCGGGACTTTAGAGGGTGCTGCTTTGTCTTGGTGGAACGCGTAAGTCCAGATGCTTGGACAAGCGATGGCGAATGGACTTCCATGGGATGAGTTCAAAGCAATGATGACGAGGAGTACTGTCCTCGCAGCGAAGTACAGAAGTTAGAGATGGAGTTCTAGCAACTGAAAATGCAGGGCTCAGAAATTGAGGCTTACACCACCAGAACCCATGAATTAGCAACCATTGTGTTGACATTTTTAGTATGCTATTCTCAGGTCCTTAGCTTGCTTGCTATAGGAGTACTGCATGGTCCACTGCATTCTATGACACGGTCTTCAAGACAATTTTACCATTTTAATAGTTATTGATTTCTCTTTTAGGATTGGCATGTGTTTTGCCACAAATATACTTTTATTACTTTGGGTTATTTTCAAAATGCTTCCGCACTCTTTAATTTATTTACTTTGGATTAATTTCATTTAAGTTATGGCATATAGAGTCGTTCTGAGTAACTATTGACTGTGATCCTGGTTTGTTCACACACCTCGCGGTAAAACTCCGCAAGTGGATTTTGAGGGTGTGACACGTCTGTAGTGACCGAAGTGATTAAGGCAGTAAGAGAAGGGGAAAGAAAGGATAGAAACAGGTCCTCGGGAGGACGGGAGCAACCAGAGCTGGAAACGGTTCTCTATGATGATGAAGAGGAGGAAGAAGAAGAGCCTGCGCCGGAGGCGGCACGAGGCTATAACTATGGGGCGTTTATGAGATGCAAGCCCCCTACTTTCGATGGAAACGACACTGCTGCAGTTGCTCACCGGTGGGTGAGGGAAATGGAGGCTGTTCTTGATATCAGTGAGTGCCGTGAAGATCAAAAGGTGAAGTTTGCTACCTACTGTTTTATGGATTTGGCTTTGTGCTGGTGGGACAACATTGTCCAAGCTGAGGGTAGCAGGGCCATTGGGAGAATGAGATGGCCTAAACTAAAGAAGTTGGTAATTGAGGAGTTATGTCCTCACCGGGAAATGGATAAGGTAGAGAAAGAGTTCCCGCAGCTAGAGGCGAGAACGATGACACACCAACTGTACACCACAAAATTCAACGAGATGGCATGTCTGGTGCCAGATCAGGTGACACATTTGTCACGAAAGATTAAAGATACATTCAGGGTTTGCCAGCGGATATTCACAGGCACATGATCGCTACCCTACCGAGCACGTTTAGGTCGGCGGTGGATTTGGCAGGGAGACTGTATGATGAGAGGACGGTGGTGGTGAATGAAGGTGGAAAGAAGAGCGGTGGTGATCGAAATTGGCAGGGGAAGAGGTTTGGTCGGGGTGATGCTTCGACGGGTAACAAGAAGGCACGGGTGGACGACCGTTGTGTGGTCGCATCGTGTGCTGGTATAAAGAGGTGTGGTAGGTGTGGGAGAGAACATAACGGGGAATGTAGGCTGGGGTTGAATGTGTGTTTCAAATGTGGGAAGCCGGGGCATATAGCCAAGGATTGTCGTGCGGTCCGATGCTTTAACTATGGTGAAGAGGGTCACATGAGTAGGGATTGCAAGAAACCAAGGGCCGAGGGTTCCGGGGCGAAGAAGCCGGGAGGTGAAGGACTGAGAGCGAGCGCCAGGGCATTCACCATGACACAGGAGGAAGCTAGGACGGACCCCGATGTCGTGTCCGGTACGTTTCTGGTTAACCAAACTTTAGCTTTTGTGTTATTTGATTCGGGTGCCAGTAGAAGTTTTATTTCTGCTGCTTTCTGTGCTAAACTGCCTATTAGTGGTAGACGTGTTGAGGCGCCCTTTGTGTAGAAACTGCCATAGGTAAGTCTACCAGGATTTCTGAGATGATCGAGAACTGTGATGTGGAACTTGAGGGTCATAAGTTTCCTGTTAGATCGTTCGTGATGACCTAAGGTGGTTTTGATTTGGTTCTTGGGATGGATTGGCTGGCGTGTAACATCCTGTATTTTTTTTACGTTAATTAAAAGTTAACATCGCTTAATCTTGCAAGGACTATTGTTGCCTAATATGAGACTCATGGATGCCTTATGTGCTTGCAATTAAGTTTCAATTTGTAAATTTATAGTTTCATTAAATTAAACTTAATGTTTAATAATGAAAACATACAATAATGAAAAGAATATTAATAAAAATTAGTAACAATAATAATAAGTCTTAGTAATAATAATGCTAATGTTTAAAAAACTTAAAATAATTAACTTGGAGGGGGGTTAATTGTCATTTTTAAAACTTTAAATGAAAGTTTTTGCATAAAATGATAAACATTTATAACTTGAGGGACCATTTGTGTAAATTTTTGAAAACCCAAACCATTCCCCCTTCAATCCCCGTTTTTCCGGCCGATCACCGGCCACCATCGGCCGTGACTCCGGCAACCCCTAAAACTTTCTTGATCTAAAACCGTCCCCTAACCGTCTTGAACTTGTTTCGAACACCATTATGAACCTTATTTGCATTAAAACATCGGTTACTAAACCCAATCGAGTGGGTAACCGAAGCTTTTAATCATAGAGACGTTCGAGCCTTAAACATCAATAATGCAATTAACTTCACTTGATCGAACGTTTATCTAACTCTAACCTGTACAACCCTCAATTTTTACCTGAAACAAACACAAAACACCCCATTTGATTTTCTCTAAGCCGCAACCTGCAACACTATCGACTTGCACCTTCCGACACACCTAAGCTGCAATTGATAAAGGCTTTTGGTCTGGTTTATCATACGAAGCTACCCACGAAGTTAATTTGATTATCTTTACCGATTGCTCACCCAACGACTCAACTCCAGTCGCGACTAACATTCGTCTTGTTCAAATCCTATCCGACTTCAAATCGGGTAATCTAACACATCAACGCACTCGGTTCCATTTAGGGATTAAAATCCCTAAGTTCAATTTGGTTAAGAACATCGAATTGATGTTCAATTTGATCCAATTTAACTCTAGGGTTCTTGAGATTTGGGTGGGGTTTTTGCGTTGGTATTTTTAAGGGTTGGAAACCCAAATAAACCGCGGCTGAGGCCTTGGTTTACTGGTTAAGACGTTGCACTTTGGACATAAGGTCCCGGGTTCGAACCCGGGCACCCTCATGTTTTGTTTTTAAAGGCTTTTTAGCCTAAAACTAATTTCATAAAACTTTTAATATGTATAAAAATATTTTTAAAAACTTCCAAAGATTTTCTATAATTTTTCTAAATCTAAACAAAGATATTTTATTGATAAAACATTTTAGCATAATTTGTTTGAATAATTTTTAATAACATGGAATGAAAATAATAATTAGTAAATTATTATTGGTTCAAAAATCCCTTTTTAATTAATTTGGTTAGTTCATATGTAACCTTGTTAATCATTATAATTAGTTATTTTCACAACTTGAATATATATATATATATATAATATATATATATATATATATATTTCAAGAAAATACAAATTTATTCCATTTGTTAGATATGATTATTTGACAAGCCCCAAATTCGACTTAGAACCCTAGTCCCGATAATTTGCTAAACTCTGTTCAATTAAACTTTAATCTTTAAATATACATTTATTTTAGGTGCATTGTGAGGGTTTACGTTGGAGCATCGATTATTATATCTTCCTATTAATCATCACTTATATACATTTGATCATGTGAGTATTTCCATACCCCTTTTTGCTTATTTTCACACTTTGGGGCGAAACATGTTAACTTATTATCATTGCACTTGTAAACTTATTTGAGACTTGTAATCTTTATGGCAATTCATCATGCAAAGTTGTGGTTAGTTGAACTTTTGTGGTTACCATGTTATGACGTTATATGTACAATCATTAACTATTGCTAGCCAAGCGAAGTCATAGATCTATGGGCAAGACAAGCTTGCTTTGGTTGATCCAAGTACACTTAGCTGATCGTATAATCTTGTAAACGTTTGAGACTTGTAAAACTTTATCGAGGTTTGATTGTTGCATTGTTCATAACATCCCCAATCACTTTTATTCACTAACTTATGACTTGAATTGCCATCTTTTATATAATCTATGTATTTAAAACTATGGAATGCTCACCAACATTGTTGTTGACCCTTTTATTTTTAACATGTTTCAGGAAACGCCCAAGTTTGATTTCTACATATTGAAGCTTACACATCTAGGAATAGACCTAGATAAATAAGTGAATTAAAATGACTTGTTATCTTTTATGTTATTTTTTTATTTCTTTGAGATTTAAGCTTGTAATGATACAATTGAATTTTATGATTAATTTATATTTGGGTTATTAATAGCGTTATGTGGCTGTGAACGATCTTAACTCTCACTCCTCGACTTTCCGCCGTCAAGGTTGGGGTGTGACAGATTGGTATCAGAGCCCATAACTATAGGGATCTAGGTTATTAGAAATGGTGACCTAGACTATAGTATGCATGAACCTTATAGAATTATGATTCTATCTTGTAAAATTATATAGTTTGCATGCTACATAATGTTATGCCCACTTATATGTAATTTGATGCCTTAGCATAGGATTGCCTAAACCTTGTTACTTGTCTCCCTAAACTTAGCTTTGACTCTTTGACTCCCCTGAACAAGAAATCTCTTAATCTTATTCTCGTCAACATGTGGGAACTTATGCTTAAACTTATTATCTTTAGACGTTATGTCTAATCTATATGAATCTCATCAAGGTTTTGATTTCATGAACCTAAGAAGTTTGTGTGACACATAGACACCTGTATTCTAGATTTCCTGGCAAAAGGCCCTCGGGCTAAGGCAAGCATATCGCATAAATCCTACGGGAATAGTTATGCTTACCTGGGGATTTCTGGGATGAGTGATAAACTATGGTCAACATGCACAAATTTCTAAGGCGAATGGGTCAACTTACCTTGACGTGTCAACGTTTCCAAATGGTAATGCGTTACCAAATGGAACCATTCCACGTGCCTTACAACTCTTGCCTTATCCTTGTTAAATTATAATCCTTGTATTTCTATTTCTCGTGTCTAACTCATTTTGCATATCCTAGCATGTCTCGTCATCATGGAAAGCGTGGAAGTTCCGATCGTAAGCTAGCCGCCATGATCGCCCGACAAATGGCTGCTGTCATCCCGACTATGGTTGCTGAACTTAATAGTACCCTAATGGCTAATAGCAACAACACCAATGGGAACAATAGTGGTGCCCATGGGGAGAATAGCAACAACCAAAACGGAACAATCCTACTTGCACTTTCAAACATTTCAACTCGTGCAAACCCACTAGTTTTAGTGGAAAAGAAGGAGCCACTGGACTTCTTGAGTGGTTTGAAAGTATGGAGAACACATTCATTATTAGTGAGTGTCCCGACGAGTTCAAGGTTCGCTATGCCACAAGTGTTCTTCAACAACGAGCACTAACATGGTGGAATAGTGAAAAGAGAAACCGTGGAACTGAGGTTGCAATGGCGTTGCCCTGGGAGGAATTCAAGGATATTATGATCCAAAAGTTCTGCCCAAGGAGCGAGTTGCAAAAGCTGGAGGAGGAGTTTTGGAATCTCAAACAAGATGGTGGGAACCATTTGGCTTATTCCACCTGGCATCATGAGTTGAGTATGCTCCTACCACATATGGTGGACACCGTGCCCCGTAACATTGAAAAATTTATCAAGGGGGTGCCACCTCAAATTCAAGATGCTGTGGTGGGTAGTAGGCTCACAACATTGGAGGAGGCGATTACTATTACGGAACAGCTTACAGAGAATCATATAAGAGCTGGCACGATGTTGGCAAAGGGTTCCAAGGCTATGGCGAAGGTGACACCCAAGGCAACAAAGGAGGTAAAGGCCGAGTCATCTTCTCAAAACAAGAAGCGTAAGTTCACCCCGACACGCAACTACGCTGTGACCGCACCAAATGCCCCTCAAAAACAAATGGTGGTTGCAAATCAAGCTCCCATGGCTAAAGCTTATGCTGGTCCACACCCTATGTGCAACACGTGCAAGTACCATCATTCAAGCAACATTCCATGCCGAATCTGCTCATTGTGTGGGAAGTATGGCCATTTGGTAACTACTTGCCTTCGTGCGCCAAACAACACTGCCATGCTTACTTATCGAACCTGTTATAACTGTGGCGAGCCTGGTCATATTCGTCCGCAATGTCCTCGCAATGCGGGAACTGTGCCACCGGCTCGTGGAAGGGCTATCAACATCAACGCCAACCAAGCACAAGCCAACAACGACGTGGTAAAATGGTACGTCGTTGAATTCCTATTAGCCCTTTTCTTGTCTTGTAAAAAAATCCTATCTATGTTCATCATACCAATAATAGATTGTTACCAAACAGGTATGTATCTTGTAAATAATCATTATGCATCTGTATTGTTTGATTCGGGTACCGATAGAAGTTTCGTGTCTCTGGAATTTGAGCCTTTACTTTCTAAACCGCGTGCTAACCTGGAAAGATCCTTCACGGTCGAGGTCGCCGATGGAAAATCTATCGTCGTTGACATTGTAATACGCGATTGCACTTTAAGCCTTAACGAACACGAGTTCTTCGTCGACCTTATTCCTATGCAAGTGGGAAGCTTTGACGTTATCGTTGGCATGGATTGGTTAGCCAAGCACCGTGCGGAAATTCTATGTTTCGAGAAGTGTATCCGAATTCCATTACCGACTGGTGATACTTTGAAGGTCTTTGGGGAGAAATCATCCCAAAGACTCAAACTCATGTCTTGCATCAAGGCCCGTAAATGCTTGAGTAAAAACTACATGGCTTTCATGGCATATGTAGTTAATACGAAAGCCAAGGGTAAGGAGTTGAAAGACATTCCTGTTGTGCGAGACTTTCCCGAAGTTTTTCCCGAGGATCTTAAAGGGTTACCTCCCGTGCGAGAAGTTGAGTTCAAGATTGATTTAATCCCTGGTGCAAACCCTGTGGCTAAATCGCCTTATCGCCTTTTACCTTCTGAAATGCAAGAACTCGCTAGTCAACTGCAAGAGTTAACCGATAAGGGTTTTATTCGCCCTAGTTCATCGCCGTGGGGTGCACCTGTACTATATATGAAGAAGAAGGATGGTTCATTTCGTATGTGCATCGATTATCGCGAACTCAACAAGCTTACTATCAAAAACCGATACCCTCTTCCTCGAATCGATGATCTCTTCGACCAACTTCAAGGAGCAACTCAATTCTCAAAGATCGATCTACGTTCTGGGTATCATCAATTACGTGTTCATGATGATGACATTCCAAAGACCGCTTTCCGTACTCGATATGGACACTACGAGTTCATGGTCATGCCTTTTGGCCTGACCAATGCGCCTGCTGTGTTCACGGATCTCATGAATTGAGTATGTAAATCGTATTTGGATAAGTTTGTGATCGTGTTTATTGATGACATTCTTATTTATTCCAAGACAAAAATCGATCACGAGACGCACTTGCGACAAGTACTTGGGCTTTTGAAGAAGGAGCAATTATACGCCAAGCTTTCCAAGTGTGAATTTTGGTTGGAGGAGGTTCAATTTTTAGGGCATGTGGTGAATAGCCAAGGAATTCACGTGGATCCTGCTAAAATTGAAGCTGTGAAGAATTGGTGTGTTCCCGCAACTCCAACCGAGGTTCGCTCTTTTCTGGGTTTAGCGGGATATTACCGTAGATTCATAGCTAATTTCTCGAAGATTGCTAAACCGTTAACGACATTAACCCAAAAGGATCGACTTTTTGAATAGGGACCCGAGCAAGAAGAGGCTTTCGAGACATTGAAACGCAAGTTGTGTAACGCTCCTATTCTCACACTTCCCGATGGAAACGACGACTTTACTGTATATTGCGATGCTTCTAATCAAGGTCTTGGTTGTGTTCTCATGCAAAGAGGCAAAGTTATAGCATACGCGTCGAGGCAATTGAAGGTTCATGAAGTGAACTACACAACTCATGATCTTGAACTTGGTGCTGTGGTTTTCGCATTGAAGATTTGGTGACATTATTTCTATGGGACGCAATGTATAGTCTACACCGATCATAAGAGTCCCAACACGTGTTCAATCAAAATGATCTCAACATGAGACAAAGACGTTGGATTGAGTTGATTAGCGACTACGACTACGACATTCGCTATCACCCTGGAAAGGCGAATGTTGTAGCCGACGCACTAAGTCGCAAGGTCCACAACAAGACTGTCTTGCTTCAAGAAATCCGGGATCGAAGGCAATGGTTTGATACGCTAGGAGAATTTGATACCGAGATTCATGTGGATGTCAACGAGGCTACTATCATGCTTCAAAACATAAGGATCGATAGTGACCTCGAGTTATGCATTCGTGAGGCTCAACAAGCGGCACTAACCGACGAAGGGAAAGATGGAGATTTGATTTCTAACATCGGTCACAATTGGAGACAAAACCAAATGACATGTGGTACTTCTTGAATCGACTTGGGATCCCGAATCGTGACAACCTTCGGCACTTCATTATGAATGAAGCTCATCAAACCTGATATTCCGTTCATCCTGGCTCCGATAAGATGTACATGGACCTGCGTGGTCAATATTGGTGGCCAAGAATGAAGAAAGATATCGCGACTTATGTTTCCAAGTGTCTCACGTGTGCAAGGGTCAAAGCCGAACATCAACGACCAAGTGGTTTACTTGAGCAACCTGAAATCCTTATGTGGAAATGGGAACATATATCCATGGATTTCGTAACCAAGTTACCTCGTACACCTCGTGGTCATGATAGCATATGGGTCATTGTTGACCGTTTGACCAAGACAGCACATTTCATACCCATACGAGATACGTACAAGGTTTCAAGGTTGGCTCGAATCTATGTTGACGAAATTGTAAGTCGTTATGGCTCGAATCTATGTTGCAGAAAGGGAAGGCTATAGCCTATGCATCCCGACAGTTGAAGGTTCATGAGGTCAATTTTACTACTCATGATTTGGAGCTAGCAGCCGCGGTCTTTGTGCTAAAGATTTGGAGGCACTATCTCTACGGGACGAAGTGCTCCATATTCACCGACCACAAAAGCTTGAAGTACTTCTTTGAGCAGAAGGATCTGAACATGAGGCAGAGGCGATGGTTGGAGCTCATAAAGGACTATGATTGCGAGATCCATTACCATCCGGGCAAGGCCAATGTGGTGGTAGACACCCTTAGCCGAAAGGAGAGACCCGAGCCGATTCGGGTGAAAGCTTATCAGTTGGTCATGACCACCGATGTGATGAAGCAAGTCAAAGAGTTTCAAGATGAGGCATTGAAGGAAGATCATCTTAACTCTGAGAGAATGAGAGGTCTGGTCGCATAATTAGGTCAAAATACGCTTGGTGTTAGAACTCGATTCGGGAGGATGTGGATCCCTCGTTTTGGGGATCTACGGGTGAAGATTATGGATGAAGCTCACAAGACTCGATACTCTATTCACCCCGGTACCACGAAAATGTACCAAGACATGAAGAAAGATTATTGGTGGCCGGGTATGAAGCGTGACGTAGTGGAGTATGTGAGTAAGTGCCTTACTTGCTTACAGGTGAAGGCTAAGCATCAAAAGCCGTATGGGAAGATCCAACCTTTAGATATACCGGAATAGAAGTGGGAGCACATTACCATGATTTCATTACGAAGTTGCCGCGTACTCCGAAAGGGTATGATGCCATATGGGTGATTGTGGACCATCTGACGAGAGTGATCATGTTAGGTCTAGTTTCAGTAGATCTAGTTTATTATGTATAGGCTTGTACTTGAATTAATATCTATAATGAATGTTTGTAATTCATTATTATGTATGCATTAAATATATAGGTTAACCTATTTTTGTGTGTGTTGATTTATGTATGGTTGCAGGTACAAACATTATACTCGGTCAACTTATGAAATTGACTAAGTGTAAGAAACATCTACGGATGAACATTTTGTTCTTCTGTAGATATATTTCTCACAAGTAACTATTCATCCGAAGATCCTTTGCGGATGAATAACCGGAAGTGAAGAACAAGATTGCTTTGGAAGAACAAGATTGCTTCGGAAGAACAAGACTTCTGCGGAAGAACAATTCTTCTACGGAAGAACAAACTCCTACGGAAGACACTATTCCTACGGAGTCCAAACACTTGTATAATGCAAGTGTAACAAGGCGGTTATGCCAATACCAAGAAATCCGATGATTCCTTAACTGACACAAATCAAATCCCAAGAGATCCGGTGTTTCCTATAACAGAAACATCATTGTCTATATATATGGATCCTAGGTTTCGATTCAAGTAGGTTGTTTTAGATGATTGATTGAGCGACAACAACATCAGAATTATAACCATCACTTTAAAGTCTCTCAATCAAACCCTAGCAACCGTCACATCATAACACACTTTGATATCATTCATTCATTATACTTGTAATCATTAACATGTTCTAATGAAAACATATTAATCATTAATTGTTTGTTGCTACATGTGTTCTTGAACATTTATTGATATTTAAAGTTATTGCAAACAATTAACCAAATCACCGTTTATTCCGCAAACGTTGACTTGTCAATCGACTGACATTGATAATTCCTGTTTGCGATCCTTGGATTCACAGGTGGTATCAGAGCCAGTGATCATTGATCTAGATCGATTGATCTATCAATGTCATTGTGTTTAATTGATTTTAATTTGTCAGTTCTTAATTTCATAGATTTTGATTAACTGGTATCTATATTCAAATCAATTGAATAGCAGACCTTGTTAATCTTTCTCATCAATTAACATCATGAGCAACTTCAGTGGATCATCTTACCAGCCACCAAATTTGGAAACAAAAGCAGACTTCAAGTCATGGAAAATTAAGTTTAGGAATTATGTAAACTATACTGATTCTGACTTATGGGTATCCATCACTGAAGGTCCTTATATTCCACCCACACTTGGCCGGATTATACGACAAAAAACAACCAATCAGTACCAAAGATCTATCACCTGATGATGTCAGAAAGGTTAAAGTTGATATCAAAGCATATAGTTTGCTTAGTATGGCTTTACCTGAAGAGTTATTGATCAGGTGTGAGAACTACAAAACAGCACACTACTTATGGAAGATACTCCACACTCTATGCAAAGGAGTGATGAGATAAGAAGCATAAGGAGAGACCCCCAGGTCGCAATATGAAACATTTCATCATATTGAGGGTGAGTCAATTCCTCAACAACTTATAGATTCATGTAGTTGGTAACGAGATGAACATTCTGGAATTGAAATATACCAATGAGGAATTAAACAAGAAAATGCTCCACACTTTGCCAGAAAGTTGGAAGCAAACTGTGTCCATGTTCAAGAACACATAGATGAACAACTGGTCTAGATACTCTAGTTGCAAAAGTGGAAGCTCTTGAAATGGATGAAAAATCAAGAAACAAGAGTGTGAGAACTCATGTCTCACCCTATCACTTCAAAGAAACAAATAATGTTGGAAGTGCATTCATTTCAAATAATGAAAGTGATAACTCTTGTGCTAGGATGATGAGGAGGAAGTTAGCTTTTATGCTTCTAAACCCTCAAAGAAATCATCTCAAGATAAGAAACAAAAGAATAAAGGAAGAACTGCTGATCGTGAAGATACAACTGCAGCAACAGCTAAGTCTTCACATTCAACAATCCGTCAGAACCAATTACTGTGATATTGGACTCTGAAGAACAAAAAGCAGTTTTTGTAGTTTTTAGTTCCAGTTTCCAAGCATATCTGGGAAGTTCTCTAACGTCAGGAAAATATCTGCCAACAAGATTTAGAAGAACTACCTCCTAATGTAGTGGAAAAAATGGACCTACAATGGCAGATGGCCATGATTTATAGAGCGAAGCAATATCTCAGAAGAAATAAGAACTTGGCATCAGCAAGTAAAACATCAAATTGGTGTTGACAAGTCAAAGGTAAGATGCTTCAAATGCAATCTCTATGGACATTTTCTAGAGAATGCAATCAACAGTCATATCCAAGATGAGACAACATCAACAGCATCAACACATCAGATTCCACCTTATCAACAACCAAATTCTCAAAGACTTCTGCACAAACAATCTTAACTAATCAATGCATCCCCACTAGCCCCAATGAATCAGCTGGACCTAGTAACTCAAAGGAGTCGGGACTGATCATACTTCAAGATGGAACATGTGACTGGAGTGTGTATGAAAAAGAAGTCTTGGAAGAGAATCAAGCATTGATGGCTCATATGGATCAAGCAGTTCCACCAATGGCAAGAGAGGTAAAAGAAAGGTTGTGTTCATCAACGTGTGTTGAGGAAGTGGACGTTATAGAGTCCATGCTCAACAGTTGGCTGACAAAGTAAAAGAAACTATGATTTTGAATGAATTACATGTTAGAGAACATAAATTGTATCAAATCAAAATTATCTCTTTGCAAAAGGATTTAGAAAATTTTGTTTCTGAAAACTATAGTCTAAAAACCCAAGTTGAGCATTTGACCACCTCCTTAACAAAATCCATGGCTGATCATGCATCAACTGAAGTGAAACTTCAGAAGTTTCAATTATCATCTTAGCAATATGAGAAATTACTAAATTCTCATATTGAATCAAAGAAAAGGTTTGGGTTGGGTTATAATGTTTTCCACCACCTATAAATGATAATTATACATCTTTACCTACAACAATGACCAATACTCTGTCAAATCATTTTGTGCCTAGCACCAAGTTTGAAACAGAATCAACTCAAATCAACATTAACAATAAAGTTGAGGTAGTGAAACTGAATCCTCTGAATCAAATCTTGTATCAAAATGATTCAGACTTTGATTATGATAATTGTGATGACTTGGATGATTCTGATGAACCTGATGTTGGTAAAAGGACCATTGGTAAGAATGTTCACATTAAAACTGGTATTCCAAGAGTGCTTGGAGAATTAAAGCTTCAATATCCTCCAAAGCAGAGAAACATGCTGAAGACTATCTGCAAGAGGATTGCTAAACTCAATGAAGGACTCCAAGAACTGAATCTTCAAAAAGAAGTTGATAGCTGTGGACCAACTGAAGAAGTACTTTTATCTCATGCAGATAAAGGTAAGAAGAAACAAGTCTCAACTAAGCAAAAGAAAAACTTTTCAATAGAAGAACTGCGGAAAGCAAAGTCTGCCGAATCCGTAGAACTTCTGCGGAAGAAGAAAGCCGAATCTACGGATGAGGTATCAAAAAGAGTATCTGTTAACCATCAAAAGATGTTGAATTTGAAGCAACAAAAGTCATCAAAGGATAAGAAAGATTCAATTGCTGATATTCCTAGGAACAGCAAGAACAATTCAAGCTCTTCAAAGGAGGAAACAAAAGCTCCCAACTGAACAAGAAAAAGAAGAAATGAGCATGAAGAGGAATCTGAAGAAATGTATTGCAAGTGGTGTGATATGACTAATCACAATACAGAAGACTGCTACTTCAGCAGTTACTGTTCCATATGCAATATGAACAATCATATGACTTCAGAGTGTTACTTCAACAAATTCTGTGCTATTTGCAACAAAAATAATCATTCAACTCAGGAATGCTATTTTAACAAAAGAACAAAACAAAAGCACAAAGAAGTCAAAAACTGATTTGATAGAATCAGACTCTCAATCTACTGAAAGTCAAGATGATTCAAAGAAAAGAAGGTAAATCAAAAGCAATAGGCAAAACCAAAGCAGAAATCTTCTGAAGATGCTAAATCTATGAAGAAAACATCAAGTCAATCCAAACACCTCACAAAAAGTGGACTTGGCTGAGAAGAAGTCAATCATCAATGATAATTTCTTTGATCATTTTGAAAAGGGATCACATGTGTCTCAATCAAAAGCAAAAGATGATGAAAACTTCAAAATGTAGTTTCATCTTCTAAATTAAAATATCAACCAAAAAAAGATAAGGTGAAGGAAGAATCAATGAAGAAAGAAGACTCCAAAGCTTCTGCATCAGATTCAACAAAATCATCCTCACCATCATCAAATCAAAATGAATCAACTAGATATGAAATTAATACTGAAACTTAGGATTAAGTCATGAAGGAGTAAATAGTTTAGACTCTGTTGACAAACCCAACATCACTAAGACTTGGGTTGTCACTTCCAATTGATTTATTTTTGAATGTAGGAACAATATTGGAGAGCTGACAACAAGTGGTATGTTGACAGTGGTTGTTCCAGGCATATGACAGGAAACTGTTCTCTTCTCCATGACTTCAAACATAAAAATGCTTCTTATATGGCATTTGGTGGGGATAAAATGGGAGGTAAAATTGTTGGTGAAGGGATGATAACAAATGGTGTGCTCAAATCTGAGAAAGTAAATTACTATAAAAATTTACAGTATAATCTACTTAGTGTGTCTCAAATCTGTGATCAAAATTATACCACATTGTTTGATAATACTAACTGTTACATTCTTAAGCCAGGATTATTGTTCTAGAAGATTGGATTCTCCTCAAAGCAGCAAGAAAAGAAACACTTATGTTTTGGACATGAACAACACTTCTCTCACAAAACATGAAACATGCTTTATATCTAAACTATCAGAAGATTTGTCTCATTATGGCATAGAAGGCTTGTCCATTCTAACATGAAGAACATGAATAAATTGGTGAAAAATACTGGTCATTGGATTGCCAAACAAGATTTTCATTGCTCAACTCACTGTTCTTCATGTTACAAAGGAAAACAACATAGAGTGTCACATAAATACAAAACTATCAATTCAAATACTACACCACTCAAATTGCTTCACATGGATCTGTTTGGTCCTATCAATGTGATGAGCATTGGAAAAAGGCAATATTGTTTCGTGATAGTTGATGATTTCACAAGATTCACATGGGTCTTTTTCTTAAAACAAAAGAATGAAACATCAAAACATTAATGGACTTTGTGATCAAGATTGAGAATCAACTTGATTCAAAAGTTAAAATTTTTAGGAGTGACAATGGTACTGAATTTGTCAATGTTGAACTAGATTCCTTTTGCAGGAGCAAAGGTATTGCAAGAAAATTAAGTGCACCAAGAACTCCACAACAAAATAGAGTAGCTGAAAGAAGAAACAGAACTCTCATTGAAGCTGCCAGAACAATGCTAGCTGATTCACAATTACCCATCACTTTTTGGGCTGAGGCTGTGAATACTGCATGCAATGTTCAAAACAGAACATTAATTGTCAAAGAACATAACAAAACTCCCTGTAGCTCTTATTTAAAAGAAAACCATACATAGGATATCTGAAAGTTTTTTGGATGTCATGTAACTGTTTTAAACATGAAAGAGTCATTAGGAAAATTTTTAGAAAAAACATATGATGGTTTCTTTGTTGGATACTCTTCAACATCGAAATCATATAGGGTTTATGTTCCACAACATAACATTGTGGAAGAGACTCCTAATGTGTCTTTTGATGAATCTGTATTTACAAAGTCAGTTAAAGGTTCATCATGGTTGTTTGACATAGATGCTTTAGCCAAATCATTTAACTATGATTATTTGAACAATGCAGAATCTGATGAAGTGTGTTATCCATTTGTTCCACCTCTTATGACTAAAGTAACCTTATTTGCTAATCCTCCAAGGATACCCTCATTCTCGGATGAAAACACTTCAGTAGATGCAGATACTACATTTGGAAACAAACATGCTGCACCTGGAGATGTGAATAATGTGCCTTCAACAGATCCAGGCTCTCAAGTGAATGCAACAAATCTTGGAAATGATTCATGTCCTCACTTAATATCCGGAGAAATTCCTGCGGAAGAGCAAAATGCTTCCGGAGAAGTTCCTGCGGAAGAGCAAAATGCTTCCGGAGAAGTTCCTGCGGAAGAGCAAAATGCTTCCGGAGAATTTCCTGCGGAAGAGCAAAATGCTTCCGGAGAAGTTCCTGCGGAAGAGCAAAATGCTTCCGAGAAGTTCCTGCGGAAGAGCAAACTGTTTCCGGAGAAGTTCCTACGGAAGAGCAAAATCTTTCCGGAGAAGTTCCTACAAAAAAGCAAAACAAAACTGGAGATACCCCTGCAGCCCATACAAGAGACTCTCATGATCATTCTTCTCATGTTGAGCATTTTGATTATTTCTTAAACTCACAAACTAAGGTGAATCAGTGTGAGACACTGGAAATGACTAACCTGAGATCATCTATACCAGTTGAATTAACTCCTTCAATGAGGATCCATAAGTCTCATCCAATTATCAACATCATTGGAAATCCTGAAAAGAGAACTACAAGGAGTCAAAGTGGTACAGCCAACCTTTGTCTCTTCAGTTGTTTTCTTTCTCAAGTGGTGCCTCCAAATATCACTGCTGCTTTAAAAGACAATAGTTGATTGAGCTATGCAGAATAGCTTCAGCAGTTCAGAAAGCAAAAAGTGTGGTCTCTTGTTGATTTGCCTGAAGGTCAACATCCTATTGGAACAAATGGCTATACAAAAACAAACTGGATGATAGAGGGATTATTGTAAGAAACAAAGCAAGGTTGATTGCACAAGGATACACTCAAGAAGAAGGAATTGACTATGATGAAGTTTTTGCACCAGTTGTAAGAATTGAGGCCATAAGAGTGTTTCTGCTTATGCATCATATAAGAAGATTACTGTGTATCAGATGGATGTCAAGTGTGCATTCTTATATAGGAATTGACGAGGAAGTTTATGTATCACAACCCCCTGGTTTTAAAGATTCTCATTATCCCCATAGGTATACAAACTAGATAAAGCCCTGTATGGTCTTCATCAAGCACCAAGAAAATGGTATGAAACACTATCTCTTTCTTGCTCAAGCATGACTACAAAAGAGAACTATTGATCAGACTCTCTTCCTCAAACAAGAACATAAAGATCTCCTAGTAGTTCAAATATATGTTGATGACATTATATTTGGTTCAACTAATAAGAGATTATGTGTGAATTTTGAAGAGCTGATGAAATCTGAATTTCAGATGAGCTCAATGGGTGAATCAACCTTCTTTCTTGGCCTTCAAGTTCATCAAAAATCAGATGAGATATTCATCAATCAAGAAAAATACATACATCAATTCTAAAGAAATACAATCTTAATGAAGTATCCTCATGCAAAACACCAGCATCATAATTGATAAGATTGCTCCTGATCTTTCTCGAAAATCTATTGATAAAAAATTATATATATCAATGATAGGTTCACTTATGTATTTAACTGCCAGTATGTTACACCCCCGCTAATAGCGGAAACACGAGGATGTAACGGACGGGATCGTCATAACACCTGGTTAGTTTACAGAGACAAAATAAATGTAAAGATCCACGTGTCATGACGTCACCCGACACAATGGTGACTTGTGTCGTGGTTAGTCAGTTCCACGACTAGCATAGTCTATCGATTTAACAAAACCAAATCCAACATAAAATCCAACAAACAAAAAGTTCAACATAGTATTCATAAGCGAAATCAAATAATAGTCAAAACACTAGTGCATGTCTCAAGGAATCCTGAGGGTCTCTGCTATGGCATCAGCTCTAGCTATCCTCTTTGATTATTATCACCTGAAAAGATATGCTCAAAAGTCAACATATGGTTGGTGAGTTCACAGGTTTAAACATAAATTGAAAGCTTGTTGCTGTGCATGAGTTTATGGATCATAAGTGTATACAGTTCATCACAAGTAATATCACATGAGCATCACAACTAAACCTATGACGAACCACACAGCAATTGTCGGAACATATTCACCCAGGGGTCGATCATAACCACAGTCATCTCAACTAGTATACTAACATACATGGGTGGGGTGTCAACCCAATAGTACTATCAATACCTGTCCGTCGGCTCCAACACCGGAGTTAAATAGTTCTGATTAAAGAACCACACAGAAACTCATGCATAAGATGTAGCTTGCAAACAGTAACACGTTAATCCAAAATAAATTGAGTTCACAGCTAGATAGAGTGAGCATACTTTTCCCCCAAAGATTTATAAAATTTGTAATAAAAATGGGGCCGTGAAACTCACCTTGAAAGGTAGTGAAGTAAAATGAATGAAATACTTCAAAGGATGAGAGGAACAAATGATCAAGCACCTATAATAATTCTAATTAAGTTTTAAGACATGATCAAGAGTATAGATGCATTCGGTCGGTTTCGGGTCGGTTCAGGTCGACGCGTGACTCACACCCCAAAGTAACGTATAAATGTTTTACACAACCCAACACAAAAATCTAGTAAAATAATAATAATAATATAATAATACTAATAATAATAGGTATAACACACTAATATATAATATATATATAATATATATATATATATATATATATATATATATATATATATATAAAAAAAAACATGAGGCATACACATGAAACACACACACGCACACTCATCTACACACACATACACACATTGCACACATACACACATTGCACACATACACACTATACACATGCATACCTACAATTACAAATTCTCACACACATAATATATATATACAATCGGAACATCAACCGGAACATACGCATACACAATTGGACATATACGCAGCGCCGCAAAACCCACACAAGCACAATACGTATATATATATACACACGCTCGCACACATATAGTACATACATACACAGTGGCACATATACACACAATATACACTCATACACACACAATATATATATACACACACATCATACTCATATATATATATATATATATATATATATAACATACAGAACATACACACACATAACACATATATAACATACATACACACACACACACACACACACACACACATATATATATATATATATATATATATATATATATATATTATATATATATATATATAATATATATATATATATATATATATATATATATATATATTATATATATACGATCTGCACATGCACGCATACAATATATACATACATATAAAACCTCAAACACAATCATACATATATATACAATCGGAAAACCGACCGATACCCGCACGCAACCGCATATACGCATACAAGCAAACAATACGCATATAATATATATACACGGTCACCACATGTAGATACGCGTTCAACCGAACCGGAAAGATACCGAACCGAACACAATGAACGAAACAAACAAGGCAAAACGAAGTCCAAGACGATCGGTTACCAGCAAAAAAAGTAAACGGCGAGACGACGGCAAGCGGCGGTGGCTAACGGCGGCAAATGGTGGTGCAGCGGTGGGGGTCGCACGGTGGTAGGGTTTTGCGGAAGTGGTCGACGGTTTTGTGTATTTATATAATTTTTCATATTTACAATTTAGTCCCCGAACTTTCAATTAATTATTCCCTCGAGTTTGCTTTATTTACAATTTAAACCCCGGACTTAATTATAATAATAATAGTATTATTAATAATAATATTAACAATATTTACAAAATAAAACTAAAGAAAATAATTTTTATATTGTTAGTATCATTAAATATTACGGTTGGCACGAAAAGGAGATATGACGAGATCCATTTCGAAAACAATTAATTACGCAAAAATAATAATTAATGCACGAGAAGAAAAGAATTAACGGATTTCGAGTCAATTGACGGACCTGATAGTGACGGATGTCACAGTATCCCCCAGTTGAGAGAATTTCGTCCCGAAATTCAACTAGAGTTAGGTCCTGGAGTTGTATCCACGAACAAATGCGGATATTTAGATTTCATCTGGTCCTTCCGTTCCCATGTAAACTCAGGCCCTCGAATGGAGTTCCATCTCACTCTAACTATCAGAATTTTGCTGCGTTTCAACTGTTTCACTTCTCGATCCATTATCTCTAAGGGTTCTTCCACAAAATGGAGTTTCTCATCAATTTTGATTTCTTCAATAGGCACATGAAAGGATCCATCCGCTAAACATTTCTTAAGATTTGACACATGAAATGTGTCGTGCACGCCATTAAGTTCTTGAGGTAACTTTAATCGATACGCATCAGGACCGATTCTTTCTGTGATCTCGAACGGCCCAACATATCTCGGAGCTAATTTCCCTTTCTTTCCAAATCGCACAATCCCTTTCCATGGTGAAACCTTCAATAGTACACGATCTCCAACGTTAAACTCCAAGGGTTTGCGACGGTTATCAGCGTAGCTCTTCTGACGATCACGTGCTGCTTTAAGTCTGTCTTTGATTTGAAATATTTTATCCGTTGTTTCTTGAATAATCTCCGGACCTGTCAATTGACTTTCGCCTACTTCTCTGCCCACACACCGGAGATCTACACTTCCTTCCATACAACGCCTCAAACGGTGCACATCCAATACTCGTGTGGTAACTGTTGTTGTAAGAAAATTCGATCAACGGTAGGTGAGTATCCCAACTCCCACCAAAGTCAATCACATATGCCCTAAGCATGTCCTCTAGAGTTTGAATCGTACGCTCGCTCGCTTTTTCCATCTGTTTGGGGGTGATAGGCAGTACTTAAATCCAACCGAGTACCCATTGCCTTCTGTAGAGTCTGCCAAAACCGTGACGTAAACCGACCATCGCGATCGGATATAATATACACACGCCATGTCTAGCCACAATCTCATTCGTATACACCTCGCCAATTTCTCTATTTTATTGTCCTCACGAATAGGTAAGAAGTGTGCGGACTTTGTCATTCGATCCACAATGACCCAAATTGAATAATTCCCACCATTGGTTCTAGGAAACTTAGTGATGAAATCCATTGTTATATTCTCCCACTTCCATTCGGGAATTTCCGGTTGTTGTAACAGGCCCGACGGTCTCTGATGTTCAGCTTTGACTTTCGAGCAAGTCAAGCACTCACTCACATATCTTGCAATGTCCTTTTTCATACCTGGCCACCAATACAAATCCTTAAGATCTTGGTACATTTTGTCTGCTCCAGGATGCACTGAATACTTAGACTTATGTGCTTCATTCAGAATTAGAGTTCGAACATCTCCCCACTTAGGTACCCATATTCGATCCATGAAATAACGCACATTATCTTCCTTATGATTCATCTGTTTGTCTAACCCTCGAAACTCTTCACTTGTTAAATTCTCCTCCTTTAATGCCTCTCCTTGTGCTGTTAGGATCCGAGTTTTCAAGTTTGATTGAATAATCATTCCCAAGGCTCGTGCACGTATGGGTTTGACGCGTTCCTTCCTACTCAAGGCGTCGGCCACCACATTAGCCTTTCCCGGATGATATCGAATCTCACAGTCATAATCACTGAGAAGTTCTACCCATCATCTCTGACGCATGTTTAATTCCTTCTGATCGAATATGTGCTGGAGGCTCTTATGATCAGTATAAATGACACATTTTGTCCCGTACAGGTAGTGTCTCCAGATCTTGAGCGCAAACACTACCGCACCCAACTCCAAGTCATGAGTCGTGTAGTTTTTCTCGTGGACCTTGAGCTGTCGAGAAGCGTAAGCTATCACCTTATCTTTCTGCATCAAGACACAACCCAAACCTTGGTGTGATGCGTCACAGTACACCACGAAGTCATCAGATCCCTCAGGGAGGGTTAGGATCGACGCATTACACAATTTGTCTTTTAATGTTTGGAAGGCTTCTTCTTGTTTCTGTCCCCATTCAAACTTCTTATCCTTCTGAGTCAACATGGTCAACGGTTGCGCGATCTTTGAGAAATTTGCGATAAACCGTCGATAATAACCGGCCAATCCCAAGATTGCCGGATTTTAGACGGTGTCTTAGGCGCGTCCCATTTCTTTACTGCCTCAATCTTCCCCGGTCGAATGAATCCCTTTATCATTAACTACATGCCCCAGAAATTTCACCTCGTGTAACCAGAATTCACACTTGGAGAATTGGCATAAAGCTTTTCCTTCCACAATAACCTCAGTATTGCCCGTAGATGTTGTTCATGCTCCTCCTTTGACTGCGAGTAAATGAGGATGTCATCAATAAATACAATAACGAATTTGTCTAGGTACGGTTTGCAGACCCGATTCATCAAGTCCATAAAAACTGCCAGAGCATTTGTTAACCCGAACGGCATCACTAAGAACTCATAATGTCCATAACGAGTCCGAAATGCCGTCTTTGGTATATCTTCTTCGTGAACCCTTAACTGATGATATCTGGACCGAAGATCAATCTTGGAGAAGTATGTTGCTCCTTGCAACTGATCAAAAAGATTGTCGATTGTGAAGTCGCTGGATCGGTAAACATCCGAGCATGTTCTTGACGGAAGGATAAACAACAGCACAACCAAAAGTCAAACAATAACACGAACTATAATTGAATGGTTTCATTGATAAAACCTAACGATTACAAGTTCGTTACAACATAAGAATCAAGACTCTTGGCAAGGGGAGATCGAGCATGATCTCCCCTCTCATCCGGTAGCCCTACGCTCCCGGGCAGACTCCTATCTTAACCCCTCTGCCTTCTACACATTAAAACTGGTATATATAGGCCTCGGCCCATATTAGATGCGACTGAGCCCATTCGTGCGATTGGACCATGCGTATGGTTCAATCGTACGACTGGACCATGCGTATGGTTCAATCGTACGACTGGACCATTTTTATGGTTCAGTCTTACGAATGTCCCAATCGCATCTCTCAGTCGCATGGCTGGTCCATTAGCATGGCTCAGTCGTACGACAAGTCTCATTCGCATATGCTCCTGCGAATGAACCAGTTTCATGTGTTTACAACATTTTAGGTGTATAACATTAAGCCTAGACTATTCGACAAGCGACGGACACACTATATATGACTATATATGCTCCAACAAATTCCCCCTTGTACGTTGCTTGCGAATAGTAGATAACACCTCTTACAATCTTCAGTCAATCTTTGCTCTGGTTGCCAATAAATCAAAACGAAAACCATATTAGCCAACGTTGCCGATTCGTCAGGTTACTACCACATCCCTGAAAATGAATTTAGGCACATATCTTTCGTTTACTTTGCAGAAACATCACACAGCAGCAAGATTCCCCATATCTGATTTTTCCAGATAATGATACAAACAGTTTTCCATTGCTTCAATCTTCACACAGGCTAACCTGATTAACATCACCACCTGCAGAAATTCTCCCTCACATTCAACATATCCCATATATAGACATAGTGCTCTCCTTGCGTCTGGACACGGTGTATTGGGCAAAAGGTTGAAGGTTCCAATCCACAGCTGACAATATCAACCAAATCAGCACGCACGAAGATTCATCATCGGAAACCGGTTCACATCATCACTTTCTGATTGCGTCTTCACTTTCTATATACAGGATTCCCCCTAAGAAGCAAATCCATTCTGTGCAGATAAATATAACTTGATTGGCCCATAAGTAGTCAGATGCTCCTGACTACCCCACAAAATCAGCAACAACTGCTGACATCTTCTCTTCTCTCTTTCGTGTTCCAATTACATTCACCTATTCTGGAAATCCGACGAATAATGGGGTACACATCGAACTTATTTGAAAAACGAACCTCTGGTGAATATTCTTTGCTCATCTTCAAATCCGTGCAAGAAGCTGTTCCAGATTTATTTATTTGTTTATTTTTTTGTCTGGAACAAATGCGAATCAGTCAATGCGGATGGCTCATTCGTGCGATTGAACATCGACTAGTCCAGTCGCACGACTGAACATACGACTGGTCCAGTCGTATGAATGGCTAATTCGCATGGTCCAGTCGTACGAATGGTCCATTCGCATGGCCCAGTCGCACGAATGGTCCATTCGCATGGCCCAGTCGCATGAACGGGTCTACATGCAGATTTTCAGATCTGCAGCCGCCAGGGCTGCCCAAACCCTAATCTGACGAATTCAACATGAACCGAAACAAAGTAGACATCATCAGATTCGAAAGGGTGACAGGAACGTGGTTTCGAATTCGATTTCAACATAGAAGCAACACACGTAACAAGATCTGAGCAAAACACGAAGAACACGAAGTGGGTTTAACGTCAAGATCTGAAATCAATCCAGAAATCAAGAGCTCGGGTTGCTAGAATGATTGTTAGATCATTCCAGCAGTAACCTGGCTCTGATACCAATTGTGAAGTCGCTGGATCGGTAAACATCCGAGCATGTTCTTGACGGAAGGATAAACAACAGCACAAACCAAAAGTCAAACAATAACACGAACTATAATTGAATGGTTTCATTGATAAAACCTAACGATTACAAGTTCGTTACAACATAAGAATCAAGACTCTTGGCAAGGGGAGATCGAGCATGATCCCCCCTCTCATTCGGTAGCCCTACGCTCCCGGGCAGACTCCTATCTCAACCCCTCTCCCTTCTACACATTAAAACTGGTATATATAGGCCTCGGCCCATATTAGATGCGACTGGGCCCATTCGTGCGATTGGACCATGCGTATGGTTAAATCGTACGACTGGACCATGCGTATGGTTCAATCGTACGACTGGACCATTCTTATGGTTCAGTCTTACGAATGTCCCGATCGCATCTCTCAGTCGCACGGCTGGTCCATTAGCATGGCTCAGTCGTACGACTGAGTCTCATTCGCATATGCTCCTGCGAATGACCCAGTTTCATGTGTTTACAACATATCAGGTGTATAACATTAAGCCTAGACTATTCGACAAGCGATTGTCGATCCTAGGAAGGGGGTATCGGTTCTTAACAGTCAACTTGTTCAATTCCCGATAGTCAATACATATCCGGAATGATCCATCTTTCTTCTTGACAAACAGTATCGGTGCTCCCCATGGTGAGTGACTTGGTCGGATAAAACCCTTATCCAACAACTCTTGCAGTTGGCTTGACAACTCTTGCATTTCTGACGGTGCCAATCGATAGGGTGTCTTCGCTACGGGCATTGCTCCAGGAATCAGGTCGATTCGAAACTCCACTTGTCGAGGGGGAGGTAAGCCAGAGAGATCATCCGGAAATACTTCTAGAAATTCTCGTACAATGGGAATATCTTCCAGCTTCCTTTCCTCTGCCTTCTTCTCTACTACATGTGCTAGAAATGCATAACACTTCTTCTTCAAACACCGCTGAGCTTTCATACAGGAGATGAGTCTCAGATTTCTTCCTGGTCATTCCCCAAAAATCTTAAGCACTTCACTATTGGGCATAGGGATGCGCACCACTTTTTCTCGACAAACTATCTCAGCACCATGTTTTGACAACCAATCCATCCCTACTACTACATCGAAACTTCCCAACCCGAAGGGTATCAAGTCTATATAAAAAGTATGGTCTTCTAGCATTAGTGTGCAACCTCTAACGATCTCATTGGTCTCTACAAATTCACCATTAGCCATTTCTACAGAGTAGCTAGTTTCTAAACAACTAGGGTTCACACCAAGTAACGAAGCAAATTCCAAGGAAATAAAACTATTGTCCACCCCGGTATCAAATAGTACAGATGCAAAGTGGTTGTTGAGAAGATACGTACCCGTGACAACATTTGGATCCTGACGAGCGTCATTCGCCCTGATAACAAAAGCACGACCGCGTGCAGCATTCCCTTGATTTACCTGACCTTGATTCCCAGCTATGGCCATCACTTGGTTTTGATTATTCCCGTTTTGTCCTGGTGCCCGGTTCAGTCTAGGGCACACATTCCGGTAATGATCAGGGCTTCCACATTCATAACACACCCTCAAATTTCCCGTTGGGTAAACCATGTTCACGGTGCCACACATTAGTTACTGCTCTACAATCCCTTGCAAAGTGTCCCGGGCGCCTGCAATTCAAACATATTCTGCACTGTGTAGCCTGAGGATGGTGATAGTTACACTTGTTGCACTTGGGGTGCGGTCCTGTGTAATCTTCCTTCCGGGATTTACCGCCACAAAATTTCTAGTCACCTTGGCTCTCTTATCAAATTTCCCACCTGGTTGTCTGCTTGATTCTCCACTATCCTTCCTCTTCTCTCCACCCTTGCCCAGTACACAGTCCTCAGCATCTCATCAGTTAACGTGCCGGCTTTTAGAATTGCACTTTGAATGGTTGAGGGAGCAGCTGCTGTTACCATAGCTTGGATTTGGGGAACCAAACCCCAAATGTACCTCTCGATCCTTTTTGACTCTGGGGTTACCAAGTGTGGAACGAGCCTTGCCAATTCGTGAAAACGATCTGTGTAAGCTGCGTGTCCAGCTCCCACCATGGCATGATTCCAGAACTCATGCTCCAACTTCTGCATCTCATTGAGCGGGCAGTATTCTTCCGTAATCAGTGTTTTAAACTCATCCCAGGTCATCTGCATTGCTGCCTCTCTTCCCCTTGCCTAGATTTGAGTGTTCCACCAAGTTAACGCCTTTCCTTGCAGTGAACAGGTGGCGAACTTGATTCGCTGACTGTCCAAACACTCGCTGATATCAATCACAGCCTCCATCTTCTCCAACCACCTTGTAAGGACTATAGCTCCGCCTTTACCATCAAACTCCTTTGGTTTACAGGCTGCAAACTCCTTGTAAGTACAACCACGTCTTCTCCCATTAAACCTAGGTCCATTCTCATCTCCTCCTCCATCATCACCGTTGTTCTCCCCATCATCCCCATTTGCATTTTCACCTTCGTTTTCCTCGTTATTTTCTCCATTATCCCCATTATTGTTGTCGTCACCACCGTTGTTGTGATTCAAAAGATTGTCGCTTACTTGAGCCACTATGGTCGGAATCAGGGCAGCCAGCTGTTGTGCAATCATGGCAGCTAAATCAGGATTTCTGGCACCACTGTTGTTACCAGCCGGTCCTCCCTGATCTCCTCCACCGGGTGCCTCACCACGACCACCAGCACCTCTGCCTCTTCCTCTACCTCTGCCTCTTGGTGCATCACCTCCCTGACCGTTATTGCGTGTGGCTCTTCTAGGCGGCATCTTTCTAGTCAACATAAACAATATATAAGCCCCGAATCTTAAAATCAATGAATAAAGTAATAAAGGTGCAGTGAGTATCATTGCTGAGCTACGACCCTTTGAAGACTAGATGTTTTCCAAGGAAACAGTTGGTTGCATAACCATTGAAATGCTAGAGGGAGTGTTATCTCATAAGGAGTTAGGACCAATGTCACAATATGATCCCATGAGTCTCTAGGTGAGTTAGGACTCACGTAAGTAATAAGGTGATGGATAATTTATCAAGATTGATAAGGTCTCATAAGAAACAGGACACTAATGTCCTAAGGGATGGAGTTGAGGATTCGTACTAACAATGACTGTTATCTTGTGGCAAGATTGACTAGGCTTCGCATGCACGACAAATCGCATTTACATGTGCACCCGTAATTGAAATTTGCTTTGCATGGTCAACCCCAGCCCATCCTAACTGAAACAAACTGCCTTGTCAAGTACACAGTGTTATTCAAGATAGAAGTACCAAAGGTAAGGTCGATAACCAAAAGTTAATTATCCGAAGTTAAACAAAGGAAATGAAATAGATTTAATAACACATTGCAGATCATGAATAGTTTCAATAGTTAAAGAACAGACACGCATAGTCAAATGCACATAAGTCCTAATATGCATTCTACATGTAGGTTCTTAGGTTATAGTCTAGGTCGAGTGCTCCACCTAAT
Source organism: Flaveria trinervia (assembly GCA_025506515.1). Taxonomy (NCBI): domain Eukaryota; kingdom Viridiplantae; phylum Streptophyta; class Magnoliopsida; order Asterales; family Asteraceae; genus Flaveria; species Flaveria trinervia. The sequence goes on along the minus strand of CM046442.1, from coordinate 9,355,838 downwards.
TCTCTATAACCAAGGCTCTGATACCAATCTGTCACACCCCCGCTAATAGCGGAAACACGAGGATGTAACGGACGGGATCGTCATAACACCTGGTTAGTTTACAGAGACAAAATAAATGTAAAGATCCACGTGTCATGACGTCACCCGACACAATGGTGACTTGTGTCGTGGTTAGTCAGTTCCACGACTAGCATAGTCTATCGATTTAACAAAACCAAATCCAACATAAAATCCAACAAACAAAAAGTTCAACATAGTATTCATAAGCGAAATCAAATAATAGTCAAAACACTAGTGCATGTCTCAAGGAATCCTGAGGGTCTCTGCTATGGCATCAGCTCTAGCTATCCTCTTTGATTATTATCACCTGAAAAGATATGCTCAAAAGTCAACATATGGTTGGTGAGTTCACAGGTTTAAACATAAATTGAAAGCTTGTTGCTGTGCATGAGTTTATGGATCATAAGTGTATACAGTTCATCACAAGTAATATCACATGAGCATCACAACTAAACCTATGACGAACCACACAGCAATTGTCGGAACATATTCACCCAGGGGTCGATCATAACCACAGTCAGTCTCAACTAGTATACTAACATACATGGGTGGGGGTGTCAACCCAATAGTACTATCAATACCTGTCCGTCGGCTCCAACACCGGAGTTAAATAGTTCTGATTAAAGAACCACACAGAAACTCATGCATAAGATGTAGCTTGCAAACAGTAACACGTTAATCCAAAATAAATTGAGTTCACAGCTAGAAAGAGTGAGCATACTTTTCCCCCAAAGATTTATAAAATTTGTAATAAAAATGGGGCCGTGAAACTCACCTTGAAAGGTAGTGAAGTAAAATGAATGAAATACTTCAAAGGATGAGAGGAACAAACGATCAAGCACCTACAATAATTCTAATTAAGTTTTAAGACATGATCAAGAGTATAGATGCATTCGGTCGGTTTCGGGTCGGTTCAGGTCGACGCGTGACTCACACCCCAAAGTAACGTATAAATGTTTTACACAACCCAACAAAAAAATCTAGTAAAATAATAATAATAATAATATAATAATAATAATAGTAATAATAACTAATAATAATAATAGGTATAACACACTATATAATATATATATATATATATATATATATATATATATATATATATAAGAAACATGAGGCATACACATGAAAAACACACACACGCACACTCATCTACACACACATACACACATTGCACACATACACACTATACACATGCATACCTACAATTACAAACTCTCACACACATAATATATATATATATATATATATATATATATATATATATATATATATATATATATATATATATATATAATATATATATATATATATGCAGCCGCATACACAATTGGACATATACGCATACACAATTGGACATATACGCAGCCGCATAAACCCACACAAGCAACAATACGTACATATATATATACACACGCTCGCACACATATAGTACATACATACACAGTGGCACATATACACACAATATACACTCATACACATACAATATATATATATACACACACACATCATACTCATATATATATATATAACATACAGAACATACACACACATAACACATATATATACATATAACAGTACGTACATACACACACACACACATATATATATATTTATATATACGATCTGCACATGCACGCATACAATATATACATACATATAAAACCTCAAACACAATCATACATATATATACAATCGGAAAACCGACCGATACCCACACGCAACCGCATATACGCATACAAGCAAACAATACACATATATATATACACACGGTCACACACATGTAGATACGCGTTCAACCGAACCGGAAAGATACCGAACCGAACACTATGAGACGAAACAAAACAAGGCAAAACGAAGTCTAAGACGATCGGTTACTGGCAAAAAAGTAAACGGCGAGACGACGGCAAGCGGCGGTGGCTAACGGCGGCAAATGGTGGTGCAGCGGCGGGGGTCGCACGGTGGTAGGGTTTTGCGGAAGTGGTCGACGGTTTTGGTTGTATTTATATAATTTTTCATATTTACAATTTGGTTCCCGAACTTTCAATTAATTATTCCCTCGAGTTTGCTTTATTTACAATTTAAACCCCGGACTTAATTATAATAATAATAGTATTATTATTAATAATATTAACAATATTTACAAAATAAAACTAAAGATAAAACAAAATTTTATATTGTTAGCATCATTAAATATTACGGTTGGCATGAAAAGGAGATACGACGAGATCCAGTTCGAAAACAAATTAATTACGCAAAAATAATAATTAATGCACGAGAAGAAAAAAATTAACAGATTTCGAGTCAATTGACGGACCTGATAGTGACGGATGTCACACAGTAGACCTGATATTATGTTTGCTGTGTGTGTATGTGCTAGGTACCAATCTGATCCCAAGGAGTCTCATCTCAATGCGGTAAAAAGAATTTTCAAATACCTCAAAGGAAAACCAGGACTTGGACTTTGGTATCCAAAGGATGGCGACTTTACACTCTACTCATACTCAGACAGTGACTACGGTGGATGTAACAGTAACAGAAAATCAACAACGGTGGATGTCAATTCATTGGACCAAGGCTAGTATCATGGTAGTGCAAGAAACAAACCAATGTTTCTGTATCCACAGTTGAGGCTGAGTACATTGTTGCTTCAGCTGGATGTTCTCAAGTTCTTTGGTTGCAAAACCAATTACTTGACTATAGTTACAACTTCCTTCAAACTTCAATTTATATAGACAATTCTGCTGCTATGTTTATAACTGCTAATCCTGTGCAACATAATAAAACAAAACATATTGAAATAAGATATTATTTTTTGAGAGATTGCTCAGAAAAGGGTTTGATTAAGTTAGTCAAAGTGGATACATCAAATCAGCTTGCTGATTTATTCACTAAAGCCTTTGATTCAGTCAGATTTAACTTTTTGGTTGAGTCTCTGGGCATGATTAACTTAGATTAATCAAGTCTAAACAATTAAAATACTACGTGTAATGATGCTTCAGCATGACATATGTATGGGAAATGATAGTACACTATAGTTTTGCTTATTCCTGAATTCATACATAACTTTAAATCTCAGCAAGTTTCTTGATATGTGAGTAGGTTCATCTTGAGTGGAAACTAATCTGAGTGCATGCCAAACATAATGCTAAAGTGATTGTTTGTGGTAAACTTCATTTTGAGAATACAAGGTGAGTCTTTTTCTGATGTGACCAAATCACTCATCTAAACACACTATGTACCAACACTTTATAATAGCTATCTTTGCAAATTATACTCCCTCTGTTTTTTGTAAACAAAGACTTGGGTGTATGATCACCATACTGAAATTCAGTTACAAACGGTGAACAGATCATGATCCTCATCATCCCTCTGTTTTGTGTAAACAAAGACCTGGGTTAAAGGCACCTTTGTTTTACGTGAGTAAAGACCTGGTGACCTGATGATGATCATATCTAAGCTCTCAAAATAATCCTATGTGATCAATTGTATATTATCTTGAGCTTTTACATCATTGCATTAATGAGATGTCAAATGCATCTCAAGATAGATCTTATAACTTAAAGTACATAGTTCTTAAGTGTGAAAAAATGATGATTTGACTTGCAAAGGGAGGACAAAATCTTTGTAAATTGAATGTGAAGCCCATAACAGTTATTTCTAAATCAACATGAAAACATGATAATCAGCATGCCTAGTTGATACATGAGCTCTTGTACGGATTTAAGTGGACAATATACTTGCAATCAGAACTTTGTTCAGGTATCAATTTAACAACATAACTCATCAGGATGAGGCTTAGTATTATAGTATGATCTCATCATATGTGTATATATGTCTGATCATTTTCATACAATTACAAATCATGTTATTCCTCTTAAAGTAATTTCTGATAAATGCTTAAATTCACCATTAATCACAATTTAAGGGGAGTAGAATACATGAAGTTAAGTTTTTCAATCAACAGCATTGTCTATCTCATTATCAATTTAAAGGAATTGGAATCTGAGCATCATCTTAGCTTCTGGATACATGAAAATTTTCTCAAAATCATTTTAAGCTTTCTTGTGCTAAATTACCATGTATACAAAGCCTACAAGGTCCTAAAGCAATAAATGGTTCTAACCAATGGACTTGGACCATACAAACAACAATATTTCTCTGCATTGTGCTATCTTAAGCATCAGTAGAAGCTACAATACTATCTTAAGCATTAGCAGAAGCTACAATGTGGAAATCTTAAATTTTTATCCGTAGATTGGTAAACTACGGATGAACAAAGATCAACAAATGTAATTTAATTTTAAATGTTCATCAGCAGATGTTGTCGATGCGTAGATGTTCTGCGAAAGAATACATTGAGGGTCCCACTTAATAAATGAGATAAATAAATATGTCTGAGAGTATAAATAATGTGGTTTGACCTCTCAAATTCATTTTGGCTTTTTCAGCTCACTTTTCAGACCTAGAAAAACCCACTCTCAACAAATGTTTTCCCACTTTCTCAGTATTCAAATTTCACCAAATCAAAACATTAAACAAACATATATTTGTGTTCTTAATCCACTATTATTAAGGTAAAACATGTTGTAATATTCAAGAATGAACCATTTGATTCTTGTTTATCTCACAACTGTTTGTATTCTCATATCAATAATGTGATTTTAACAAAGTCTTCTTCTTATGAACAGATGAATAATCGATTTGCGAAAGAACACAATGTGTGTGCCTTCTTAAACCCTGATGATCCTGTCTCAGAAGGGTGTCAAGAACTTATTAGATATCTAAGAAGATCAAGGCTGTTCTATGCCTTATCAGCAGAGCCTGTGATTTATCAATCACATATCATTGATTTCTGGAATTCTGCATGCATAGACGAAGACGGTGAAGCTATTGTGGCTATTGTGAAGAATCGATGATTGAGAATTGATGAACACACAATAAGAAGGGTTCTTGAGTTGGGAGAAGTCGAAGCTAGTCATCTTGATGTGTTCGAAGATGAATACATAGAAAAAGTATTTCTACTGATGGGATATGATGGTGATTTCAACAAAGGAGAAATCAAGAAAGGAAGACTTTGCAAGCCATACAGATTTCTCTGTCACACTTATCTTAAGTGCATGTCAAACAGAAAATCTGGTCTTGACAGATTCTCAAGGCACATTTCCTTTGGGATTATTGCTGTTTTTGAGGGAAGAACCTACAATTATTCCAAGTACATTTTCAACTGCTTAAGTGATCACATCAATGTGCAGAAGGCTGATAAGATGTACATGTTTCCAAGGTTCCTGCAACTGATCATTAATGTTGATCTGCCTGGAACTTCTGTGGATGGTGGTGTGTTTAGTCAAGCACACCTTGGCAGATCTGTTCTGAACAAAATTTCTGGGAAATATAAAGGACGTGATATGGACATGTTTGCACATGTGATTGATGCTGCTGCAAATATCCCTGAAGAGCTTGTGTGGAAAGATGAACAAGAGAATTCTCCAACCAAGTCTGTTCAAGACACTTTCTCACCAGATACATCACCCATACATCAACAATCTCCAACCAGCCAGAATACTGAACCAATCTCTCCCATCCACCTTCCATCACCAAATCAAGAACAAACACCTCAACTACAATCTCCAGCCAGCCAAAATACAGAACCAATCTCTCCCATCCAACCACACTCACCAAACAGTCTTTACACTGGGGAGACAAAGTTTGTCTCACAAACAAGTACAGTTAAACTGTCATCATCCAAGACTGAATCCCTAGTACTCTGAAACAAAACTGAACAAGTATCTCCAGTGTCTGATCATCATCAACAACAACAACCTCATCAAGAGCTTGCAAATCAACTCATTGAGCTCAGTTCGAGCTCAGCAAGTGTAGACCCAGAAGAATTTAAAGATGATGAGACTACTTCTCAACATCAGGAAGGATAAGAAGAAGCAAACCAAGTTGATGTAATAGCATATAATGAAGCAGATCTAAGTGATGCTGATATCCCTGTCAGCAAGAGTTATCTGGTTGCTGAGTACAACAAGCTAGTGCTAAAATCAAATAAAAGAAAGCAAAGAATATAGGAGTTGAAGGGAGTGATCAAAGGAAAGGATGAAGAGTTGATGAAGCAAGAAGCTAGAATAAAAAGATTGAGAGAAGATGTCATGTGTAATAATGAAGTGATTGATGCTCTTCTTCAACAAGATTCTGAACTCAAAGAAGAAGTAAAGAAAGAGAGAGAAGAAAATGAGAAGCTAACAATGAAAATTGATCAAACCAATGACACTCTCTATGATCAATCAGCTCTGTTGAGAAGAAAAGAAGAAGAGATTGATGAACTGAAAATGAAGTTATGTGCTTTTGAATCAAACCAACAAAAGAAACCTGCTGAATCTTCTAAGCATCTCATTCAATACTCAAGGAAGAGGAAGTATTTGGGCCCAACAAAGATTCAAGTAATCAATGTTGAAGACTCTCCTAAACGATCAAGACATACATCTTCTGAGCACACTCCTTCTATGGAAAACTTAACATCAAAGCAAGCTGCTATTGATGAATCTGTGAGTGATGCTGAATGGAAAGAGTTGATTGAAGATAAACCTGACAAAGCTCAAGAAGAATCAAAGACTGATGTTCTTCTTACATCAAAAGACAACATGGAAGAGAGGCTTGAATCTGCTATGTTTATGACCCTGATCAACCATGGATTTCCATATGACATGGTTGAAAGGATGAATATGTCTGAGATGAAGAACACATTGAAAGAGTTTGAACTTGCAAGCTTTATGATTCCAAATTGTGACTATGAAGCTCTCAGCACCTTTCAATCCATACAGAAGATAAATAAAGAGTTGGGTCATTATGACACAGCTAAGCTGAGTAGATATAACATGACTTGTTGGTTACAAGGCCACAACTACAAGCCACATGAGCTTAAGGGAAGGTCAATAGGAGAACTTAGAAGGATGATGGAGCATGTGATGAAAGTTGAGCTGGATACTGGTGTAAAATTCAGAACTGAAGCTCCTCATCCATCTTATGAGCAACAAAGTAAGCTTCCTTCTGAACCTATAACAGTTGAACCTAAAAATCAGCACAAAGGGAGGGACAAACTGATTAGAGATCCAAGAGAAGTAATTCCCGGAAAAGTATGGCCACTGGGCACTACAGTGAGAGAGATAACTGAACAAAAATCCACTCTGATACAACTAATAGACCACCTCATGACTCCCAGTTCTGTGGAAGAAAACAGGATCATGGCCTGGAAATATGATCCAGACTGGGATTGTGCTATTGTTAAAAGAACATCTGGAAGAGTTGAATACTTCCATGATGTATTTTCAGTGGTGAGTCTACCAGAGAATGACATCAAAGATCTTCAAAGCCTGATCATCTGCAATTATCCAATTCACCCTAGAGGAAGAGACTTCTCAACTCTAGTGGGAAAGCTCAAGACTAAGTTTAAAGATGATGTCCTAAGTGAAGCTAAAAGAGAAGATGCAGAGCATCAGAAGAGAACCAAAGGGCTTAAAAGATACAAGTCCAATGCCTCAGAATCTGTAGATGATGAATTCTTGATGAGGGTTGGATACAAAAGTAGAACTACAGCAGCAATCAAATGTATTGAAGGAACTCAATTCACATACCCTATAACTGAATGGGGTTATGTTGAGAAAACAAAGGAGTTGGTGTTGTTAAGAAATGCTGAAAACAAGAAAGCTGACCATATCAGGATCTTTGATCCTGTGGAAATCAAACTACTTCATCCCAGCTACACCTCATACCTCAATAACAAATTCTTTCCCTAGTTGGCCGATGAAAAAGCACAGAATGATTTGTTCTTGCATGTCCATGTGATCCAAGTGATTGACAAATTACATGCCAAAGCCTACAAAAGAAGAAGATACAATGCTGGACTGCTAAAGGAAACAACTTTTGATGAAGTCATTGAACTCAGAATTTTAGAGCAAGATGAGTTAGAAGTGATGTATAATAACAATGTGTTAGACACACTTACTACGGAGGAAGATGTCTTGGGAATAAGCTTTGAGACTCTGAAGAAGTTTAGCAAGATGAAGATCAACTACAAGTATGATGATCAGAAGACTGTTGTGTCTTACTTCTACAATAAGATCATTGCCAAAGTCAAGGAACTTTCAGTGTTGAAGAACTGATTGCAAGTATCTAAGCCTAAGGGGGAGTATTGTTAGGTCTAGTTTTAGTAGATCTAGTTCATTATGTATAGGCTTAGTACTTGAATTAATATCTGTAATGAATGTTTGTAATTTATTATTGTGTATGAATTAAATATATAGGTTAACCCATTTTTGTGTGTGTTGATTTATGTATGGTTGCAGGTACAAACATTATACTCAGTCAACTCATGAATTTGACTAAGTGTAAGAAACATCTACGGATGAACATTTTATTCTTCCGTATATATATTTCTCACAAGTAACTATTCATTTGAAGATCCTCTGCGGATGAACAACCAAAAGTGAAGAACAAGATTGCTTCGGAAGAATAAGACTTCTGCGGAAGAACAATTCTTCTGCGGAAGAACAAACTCCTACGGAAGACACTATTCCTACGGAGTCCAAACACTTGTATAATGCAAGTGTTACAAGTCAACAAGTCAACAAGGAAGTTATGCGAATCCCAAGAAATCCGATGATTCCTAACTGACACAAATCAAATCCCAAGAGATCCAGTGTTTCCTATAATAGAAACATCATTGTCTATATATATGGATCCTAGGTTTCGATTTAAGTAGGTTGTTTTAGATGATTGATTGAGCGACAACAACATCAGAATTATAATCATCACTTCAAAGTCTCTCAATCAAACCCTAGCAGCCGTCACATCATAACACACTTTGATATCATTCATTCATTATACTTGTAATCATTAACATGTTTTAATGAAATACATATTAATCATTAATTGTGTTTTGCTACATGTGTTCTTGAACATTTATTGATATTTAAAGTTATTGCAAAACAATTAAACCAAATCAACGTTGATTCCGCAAACATTGACTTGTCAATCGACCGACATTGATAATTCCTTTTCGCGATCCTTGGATTCACAGCTCACTTCCTACCGATCCGAGAGACAAATTCATCTGAGAGGTTGGCGGATCTGTTCATCAAGGAAATTGTAACTTGTCATGGTGTGCCGGTGTCTATTGTGTCTGATCGTGACACCCGATTTACCTCCAAATTTTGGAAGAAATTCCACGACGCTATGGGGACGAGGTTACATATTAGCACGGCTTATCATCCCCAAACTGATGGTCAGTCAAAAGGACCATTCAGATATTGGAAGACATGCTTCGGACGTGTGTGATTGATTTTGGGGGAAGTTGGGATGACCACCTATCGTTAGTTGAATTCTCATACAACAACAGTTATCATGCCAACATTGTTATGCAACCCTGCGAGATGCTATACGGTAGGAGATGCAGAACACCCGTTTGTTGGGGTGATATTGGTCAGAAGGAGTTAGGGAGCGTCGAGGTAATCGAGGCTACAACTAAAAAGCTCGAAAAGATCAAGGCCTACATGAAGGCAGCCAAAGATAGGCAGAAGTCGTACGCCGACAAACGACGCAGAGCGATTGAGTTCCAGGTGGGTGACCGGGTTATGTTGAAGGTCTCACCTTGGAAGGGTATCATTCATTTTCGAAAGCGGGGCAAGTTGAGCCCAAGGTATATAGGCTCTTTTCGAATCATTGCTCGAGTAGGAGAGGTGGCCTATAGATTGGAGTTACGGATGAGTTAAGTGGAATTCACCCGAAATTCCACGTATTTCATCTAAGGAAATGCTTGGCAGATGAAGATATGATTGTTCCACTAGAGGATATCGAAGTAGACAAAAGGCTCAATTATGTGGAGCAGTGGCAATCATCGATAGAAAAAAGAAGAGGCTGAGAAATAAAGTCGTTCCTCTTGTGCATGTACAGTGGAAGCACAGGAAAGGATCCGAGTCAACGTGGGAGACTGAGGAAGAAATGAGACAGCATTACCCATGTTTGTTTGAAGAATAACAGGTTTCGGGGACGAAACCTACTTAAGGGGGGGTGGACTTGTAACACCCGGTTATTTATATATTTTGAAGCCGAAATAAAGTCCTAAGTCAAGGGACCAAACTCGCCAACGAAAGAAAGACGGTGAGTGGGGGTATATAAAGGGAGAGGGCAGCCCTTACCCTCTCCCCACACCAATATTTCAGCCAAAAGAAAGAGGAGAAGAGTGAAAGAAGAGAAAAAGAGAGAAAAAGTTGGTTCGGGTTGGTTCGAGTGAGCCATAATTGTCGAGAAGCGAGTCAAACCAAAGCTCTACTTCTCGGTGTCGGTCGTGTGAGTTCTAGGACCCCACTTTTACTTGTTTTCAAATGATTTTGGGGCTGGAAAACATAGAAAACCTGTTTTTGTATGTATGTGTGTTTGACCCATTTGGGTGTGTTGCGTGTGATACGTTTAAAGTTTGTTTCTGGGCTTATGTGTGCTTGAATAGTGTCGTGGTATGCATCTCTAAGGTTTAGGATGGTCAATTTGGGCTTAGAATGAGTTTAGATAAGTTTGGAAGTCGAAAAATGCAGTTTGCGTTCGGCTGGAACTGCATTCTGCATCAGCTAGGGCTAGGCGACCGACTGGAGACTGAATGGAGGCCATATGGCCGAATAAGATTCAATTGGGGTCTATTCGCACGATTGAGGTTCATTCGTACGATTAAAGGGCCAGTCGCATGGAGGTCATTCGATTGAAGGTCCAATCGCATAAGTGCTCATCCGCATTAGTCCCATTCGCATGAGGTCCATCCGCATTAGTCCATTCACACGATTGGGTGTTCATTCGTATGAGTGTTCATTCGCATTGGTTCATTTGCATGATGTTCAGTCGCATGGAGGCCATGCGACTGAAGGGGTCCATACACCCGAATAGGGCTGTTGCACCCGAAGGAAGTGTAGTTTGACTTCTGACTTTCAGGGGAAAGTGCAGATGTAAGTTTTGATGTAAAGGTACCCGTAAGAGCATGTAGATGATGATTGAGGCCTTAGAGAGCATGTTGGGCATGATGGTGTTACGTGTTTATACATGTTATGTATGAATGATGTTGCCATGTATGATGATGATGACTGTGTATGATATGTTCTTTATTATGATGTATGTTTATCTTTCTTGTGGCTTTACATGTCATGTTAATGAATGAATGAAGTATTATGTAACGTAAAGTGAAAGATAACGAAAGAGGAACATGATGTAAGAATGCATGCATTATTGAACGATGAATGAATGTAATGAAAGGCTTGCAAGCACATATATGAGGTGAGCAACCCTGTTGTTGCAACAGACTCGGATAGCATGCTATCGTGAAGTTGCCATGAGGTGAGCAACCCTGTTGTTGCAAGAGGCTCGGATAGCGTGCTATCATAGAGATTGGCAATGAGGTGAGCAACCCTATGGTTGCAACAGACTCGGATAGCATGCTATCGTGAAGTTGCCATGAGGTGAGCAACCCTGTTGTTGCAAGAGACTCGGATAGCATGCTATCGTTGAGATTGGCAATGAGGTGAGCAACCGTATGGTTGCAACAGACTCGGATAGCATGCAATCATTAGGATTGCTAATGAGTTGAGCGACCCTGTTGTCGCAACAGACTCGGGAGAACGAACGTATAGAATGAACGAAAGTTAACGAATGTAATGGAAGATAATAATTATAGTATCAATGTGTATGTATATTGCATGGTCACGAATGGATGTAAATCGCAGTATGATTTGAAAGAAAGTAAAGAACGGTTTTAACGATAGAAAAGTATGTTTTATTATAAAACTAGAACTCACTGAGTAACGATGACTTTTCATGTGTTTCCAGTTAGCAGGTAATAGTTGCTGAGGATGGCACGAGGCGGCTACTCAGCTCTTTTGGGATGGAATTCTTTTGATTAATGTTTTTGCATTGTAATGCAAACAAGCCGTTTTGTAACGAATGTTGTATTAACTTGCAAAAGCATTTACATGGAAATGAAAGATTATTTTAGCGTTCCGCTGCGATTTTATGAAATACGAATGTAAATATATGTTTTATGTGCGATGAGAATTCAACAGTAAGTGTCCCGGGAACGGGGCCTTACAATTTAGCAACTTGTACATGATTCTTGGTGTTGTTTATGTTAATGTCATGATAAAACTTGATTATTCTTCAATGATTATGTGTATTTGTTCTAGTTTGATGAAATGTTCATTCTTGTGAGTGAAGTAAGCATGTTATGTTGAAACTCTCATGTTCTTACAAGATTTATGCATATGATTCCACTTTTTGTGTGTAATTTTGTGACATTTGATTAGAAATTGTAAATAAAGGTTGGGGGTTTAGTAAAATTGGATAAATATGCATCCTTCTGCTTATGTTTGAGAAAACCATGATGTATGTCATGAATATCTCTTTTCATTAGTTACGAATTGATTTTGTAATTTGATTTGATGTTCATGAGTTGAAGGGTAGCTATAGAGAAGTTAGGAAAAGTGATGAAAGTCACCACAATTACATTAAAGAATCCAACAATATTTTCCCTAGTCGTGCCATGGTCGTAAATTGTATTCGCAAGTACCTATTCAGAAAAGATTAAAGATGCAAGATGCTCAATTAAGTGAGATGGAAGGAGGTCAATCAAGTGGAATTCAAGGTGGTCAATCAAGTTCTCAAGTATGCCCGTTAGGTGATAAACAAGGTACTGATGCAAATTCTTTAAATTCTTTAGTGTTACTAATATGTTATTGTTGCTCTGTGAGTTTTTGATGTTTTATGATTGTTATATATGATCACAATAAACTCACCTACTCTATGCTGGTTTCCGACCTATGATTTGGATTATTTTTTAAGCCGAATGTGTCTTCAATAATGCCACTAACTTTCTTTCTATTGTTTATGTACAACATAGGTTTCAGTTAGGCCTATCAAATATATTGATGTTAAATCTCATAATTTGCCATGATAATGTTTTGGTAGTTTGAGAATTTGAATGTGATCTTGAGGCAATGTCAAATCCTTCAAAGCATGGTGCCCTCATAATGTTCCTAATCTAGCTACTAGGTTTTTTTGTTAATCTGATCTTTTTCGTGTCTAGATCTAAATATAATTAACCCTATATATACATACAACCAAAATATGTAGGAAATTCTGGATAATTTGAGAGTCGTGAAGATCACTTTCAGATTTAAATTATTCGGTGGTTCATCTGAATATCTCGATCTGATTCAACTCGGAATCAAGAACATAGTATGTGTCTCGAGAACCAGAGAAAATGCAGGATGACCAAAATGTCTTGAAATCAACATATGCAGGGGAAGGATAAAATTGTCGGAGGCACTTTTCATTTTCAATATTACACTTTTTAACCCCCTAATTTCACATGTGAATTTTCGGAAATTCAAACCCAGCCAAGGGCTTTGCTCTTAGACCTCTCTTAGGGGGCGCTATCCCTAGACCCCCGCCGGGGGCGCTACCCCCTTGGAACCCATAGCGCTTAGGGGCTTCACCCCTAAGGAGATTTTCAATTTCGAAGATCACAATAAACTCAACACAAGTGTGCACTCTGCACCTCTTGACTTGTTTGATGGATACTATGATCAAATTGATCTTTAGTTAATCCAATTGAATTAAAATATCTAACAAAATATTTTTAGATGAGATATCAATTTAGAAAGACGAGCATACAAACTAATTAATTTTGTTTAGCTTAAACAATTCAAGGGAATCACCTAAAGTATGCTTGTGGATATCGATCTTTGGTGATTGTCATAAGCATTGTCATGGTAAGAGTCTTTCGATATTAAAATTTTAATGTTATTCTTATTGATGCATTTCATACAGATGTCAAATCTTGTGGAAAATTAAATCTTTGCTATCATATAGTACATGTGCTACAAAAAAGATTGAGCCGCTCAAAGATGAAAGAGCCTCATGTGGGACAAAGTCATTTGCTAGACTTGCTCATGAAATGGTATTATTCTTGCAATATTAACATAAATTATTGTTTATATTTTTTATATTTCCTTTACTAATTATCAAACACAAATTATAGGCGACCATGAATAGTGGTGTATACCTTACAAGAGGAGAAATGTACATAACAAATTATTGTTGATGAAAAAGCCATTGAAGTTCTATTAAAGTGTTTTTATATATGTTTCTATATATGATGCACTTGTTATTTTCTTACGATGATCTTTGTAATTATATATCTAGGATTCATTAAAATCTATTGGACGCGACTATACAAGAATACTCGGAGATCCAGATGATTTTATGATTGATGATTACTAAAAAATAAAAGGCTCGGAGAAAACGGGGTACATTTGATTAGTTGGGAGGATGCCGACTGCAAAAAGTAATGGTAATGCTTCGACGGATTCACACTATTCATGAGCTAAAGAGTGTTGTCAAGGTTATGATGAACATCTGTCAAGAACACGCCCCTAATGTAAACTTGTCTATGGTTCTTAGAATATGAACATACAGGTACATACATCCCTAACTATTATTTGTTCTTTTACGATTACGTATTAACATTTGTTTTTATTTATATGCTCTTGGTCCTTGGTAATGTTCTTCGATACCAAAGAACTCTTTATCAGTTAACGAAATATCATCCTCAAAAAGTCAAAATAATAATGGTAATTACTCTTAACATGTTATTTTCGCGCTAGATTTTCTAAAATTAGTTATTAAAATAGCTTTTGATATCATTATAATTATAGAGTGCTTATGCAAAATCAAATGAATGTGTTTATATTGTTATATATGTGGTATGAAATCGATAAATCAAAACTCACTTTTTGACAAGACAAGAAAGACGTTTTAACTATTTGATTTTCAAATCTTGTTTACACTATGGTTAAGGTAACTATATCTATTATTTCTAATGACTTTTATATAATTTATTAGTAGAACTAAAACTGGGTTTGACCAAATACTCATTGCATTGCACATTATTTTGACTCGTCTGATGAACATGTTTTCAATTTCTAATATACATGTGAAAAACTTGATATAATTAATCTTATGGTTTTTTAGAATTATGTTAGGATACTACATATGTTTTCAATGCTAATTTGCATAATCACATCTTAAAGCATGGATCAATTTTTTCCTACTTATATATATTTTGCATTACTCATGCTTGATTTTGTATTATTCATTACTCATGCCACAAAAGTCTTTTTATTATATTGTGATGTGTACAAAAGTACAACAAAAAGCATAAAAGCATGTAATGGCAGATCAAATAAGTGTTACTAAAAAATAGCTTTAGTTGCATCACTTCTAGTGACATTTTTTTGTGTGCCGCCCATTTTTATAGGGGTCTTTAGTGACATTTGTTAGGTTTTTTGCGGCACTTATCGTATCCCATTAATTGACATATTTTTTGTAGTAAGTGTTTTATGTACAAGACATGTTTTTAAGTCACCAATATAATATGACTAAGATAACACTATGACTAAGATAACACTATCCTACATGAATTCAAGAATAAGGTGTTAAATAGTGGTCAAACTTACATGTATTACATAAAATGATAAGTTGTAATGTTATATAGTTTATGCATACATATGACCCTAAACAATACATAAATCTTTAAAATGGACATTTCATTATTTGGTTAAGTATATTACATAAGAGCTACTAACACTGTCTTACGATACGAATTCCATACTCATCATATTATGAACATCTGGTCTTATACTAAGGAAATGAACAAGGTTTATACAACATTAGTAAGTCGTCATGTCGTCCAACCATGCATATTTTCATCACCATATATAAAACTAAGACGTGACATACATGGAATTATGAGGGTTTGATTCTTAGACTTAGATAGCATCTACTTGTAGTCTTGGTATTGTAGCACATGAGTAAGACCTTTCCTGTCATCATTTCAAGAGTTTACTATCTATACCGACAATTCTGCAAGTGAGTTTCATGACCCCTTTCTACCCTTCACTTAAATTGTTTTGGGGGGGGGGGACATGTTGTTATTACTTTGATATATATCAAATGGTTATACTTGTCATCATACTTTTAAGTCCCCTCACAAACGACCAATTAATGATAGACGTGACTTGTATAAATAGTCCTATTGGGTTGATGCCCCTATTCATTAAGTTGTCATGCCAACTGACTCGCTTTCATGAATGCATATTATCCTTTATACACTAGTGTCAATGATAAGCATCAAACATGGGTAAAGACAAACTATCAAGTTTTAATAGTGGACTCACATTAATATATACATCTAACATGTGCATGCCTTTACTACCGTTTACATGTGCTATTATACATAAACTTACTAACTTTTTAGTTGACATACTCTATGAATCCATATTATTCAAACCTGTATACCTTTTGTTAAGTACTTTAGACAATAATGCATATGTGTAAGGCCCCATCCTCGAGACGCTTACAGCTGGTCAATCATCGCACATAAAACACATATTTTCATTAACTTAAAGAACATTGCAGCGGAAACATTAAAAAAATATTTCATTCCATTAAAATAAACGCTTTTGCAAAATAATACAACATTCATTACAAAATATCGTTTGTTCGCATTATAATGCAAAAACATTGTACAAAAGAATGCCATCCAAAATGAGCCGAGTAGCCATCCCATGCCATCCTTAGCAACCATTACCTGCCAACTGAAAACACATAAAGGTCAGCGTTGCTGAGTGAGTTCTAGTTTTACAAAAACATTATATTACCTTTCATTCGTTAAAAAATTTTTGTTACTATTGCACGTGATCACACATCGTACATACATCAAGGTAATAGTTATTATCTTCATCATCGTTCGTTTCGTACATTTCGCATGTTTCACACATTTCATACATATCGCACTTTTCGTACATTTATTGTCTTTCCCTTTCTATCTAGGTCCTGTCATATGCCTAACCCCCCTCTAGAGCACCACACAATTCATCTAGGGTTAAGCGACAAGGACCCCATATCGCACGTATGGAGTGGTCACTAGGACAGACTCCCCATGTGTGTGTGAACTCTTATGGGTTAGCTAAGATCACACATTACATAATACTTCGTTCATTCATCATAATAGGTAAAGCCATAGGAAAGATATTAAACATCATATTAAGGAACATTAACATGCATCAACATCACTTCGTACAGGGCACATCTTACATACATAACATACAACATCATTATCCTCATCATGCCCAACATGCTTTCCAAGACCTCGATCGTCATCTCACAAACTCTTATGGGAACCTTTACGTCAAAACTTACATCTGCACTTTCCCCCGAAAGTCGGAAGTCAATCCACACCTTCCTCGGGTTCAACAGCCCTATTCGGCGTATGGACACCCTTCAGTCGCATGGCCTCCATGCGACTGAACATTATGCGAATGAACTAATGCGGATGAACACCTATGCGACTGGACCTTCAGTCGTGCGAATGGACCTTCAGTCGCATGACCCCATGCGACTGGCCCTTCAATCGTGCGAATGACCCCAATCGTGCGAATGGACCCCAATCGCACCCTAATCGGCCGTATGGCCTCCATTCGGCCTCCAGTCGGTCGCCTAGCCCTAACTGATGCAGAATACAGTTCATCCCGACTGCAGCCGAGGGTTTTCGGCCTCCAAACTCATCTAAACCCATTTTAAGCCTAAATCGACCATCCTACACCTTAGGGATGCATACCATAACATTATTCAAGCACAACCAAGCAAGAAATCAAGCCCCAAACGGGTCCTACACATACATACACGCATACATACGGGTTTTCACCCAAAAACGCGAAAAAGGGTTTTCAGATGTGTTCCAGCCCCAAAATCATTCAAAAACATGTAAAAGAGGGGTCCTAGAACTCACATAAACGAGCACAACGATAAGAGCTTCGATTCCGCTTGCTTCACGACATTTTGGCGCCTCGAGCCGACTCGAACCAACACTCTTCCTCTTTTTCTCTCTTCTCCTCTCTAAGAACCTGAAATGTGGGGTGTGTGGGGAGAGTGGGCTGCCCTCTCCCTACTAATATCACCACATTTCCCAACTTTTCTTCGTTGGCGAGTTTGGTCCCTCGACTTTTGGACTTTATTTTCTTTTCTTTCTTCACCGGCTTCAAAATAATAAATATTCGGGTGTTACAAGTCCACCCCCCTTAAATAGGTTTCGTCCCTGAAACCTGTTATTCATCGAACAAACGTGGATAATGTTGTCTCATTTCTTCCTCAGTCTCCCACGTTGACTCGGATCCCTTCCTGTGCTTCCACTGTACACGCACAAGAGGAAACACTTTATTCCTTAGCCTCTTTTCTTTACGATCGATGATTGCCACTGGTTGCTCCACATAATTGAGCCTTTCATCTATTTCAATGTCCTCCAGTGGAACAATCATGTCTTCATCAGCTATACACTTTCTCAGATGAGATACATGGAATGTCGGGTGAATCCCACTTAACTCATCTGGCAACTCCAATCTATAGGCCACCTCCCCTACTCGAGCAATGATTCGGAAAGGGCCTATATATCTTGGGCTCAACTTGCCCCGCTTTCTGAATCTGATAATGCCCTTCCAAGGTGAGACCTTCAACATAACCCGGTCACCCACCTGGAACTCAATTGGCCTACGTCGCTTATCGGCATACGACTTCTGTCTATCTTTGGCTGCCTTCATGAAGGCTTTAATCTTTTCAAGCTTCTCTGTCGTAGCCTCGATTACCTCGACGCTCCCCAATTCCTTCTGACCAATATCACCCCAACAAACGGGTGTTCTGCATCTCCTACCGTATAGCATCTCATATGGGGGCATACCAATGCTGGCATGATAGCTGTTGTTGTATGAGAATTCGGCTAACGGTAAGTGGTCATCCCAACTTCCACCAAAATCGATCACACATGCCCGGAGCATGTCTTCCAAGGTCTGAATGGTTCTTTCTGACTGACCATCGGTTTGGGGATGATAAGTCGTGCTAATATGTAACCTCGTCCCCATAGCGTCGTGGAATTTCTTCCAAAATTTAGATGTAAACCGAGTGTCGCGATCAGACACAATAGACACCGGCACACCATGACGAGTTACAATTTCCTTGATGAACAGATCAGCCAACCTCTCAGATGAATACGTCTCGCGGATCGGTAGAAAGTGAACGCTCTTCGTCAGACGATCAACTATCACCCATATGGCATCATACCCTTTCGGAGTACGTGGCAGCTTCGTAATGAAGTCCATGGTGATGTGCTCCCACTTCCATTCCAGTATATCCAAGGTTGGATCTTCCCATACGGCTTTTGATGCTCTGCCTTCACTTGTAAGCAAGTAAGGCACTTACTCACATACTCCACGACGTCACGCTTCATACCCGGCCACCAATAATCTTTCTTCATGTCATGGTACATTTTCGTGGCACCAGGATGAATGGAGTATCGAGTCTTGTGGGTTTCATCCATTATCTTCACCCGTAGATCCCCAAAACGAGGAATCCACACACGACCGAATCGAGTTCTAACACCGAGTGTGTTTTCACCCAATTCCCCAACCAGACCTCTCATTCTTTCCGAGTTAAGGTGATCTTCTTTCAATGCCTCATCTTGAAACTACTTGATTTGCTTCATCACATCAGAGGTCATGATTAGTTGATAAGCTTTCACCCGAATCGGTTCGGGCCTTTCCTTTCGACTAAGGGCATCCGCCACCACATTAGCTTTGCCTGGATGGTAATAGATCTCGCAATCAAAATCCTTTATAAGCTTCAACCATCTCCTCTGCCTCATGTTCAGATCCTTTTTCTCGAAGAAGTACTTCAAGCTCTTATGATCGGTGAATATGGTGCACTTCGTCCCGTAGAGATAGTGCCTCCAAATCTTTAGTGCAAAGACCACGACTGCTAGCTCCAAGTCATGAGTGGGATAATTAACCTCATGGACTTTCAATTTTCGGGATGCATAGGCTATAACCTTCCCTCTCTACATTAACACACACCCCAACCCTAAGTAGGAAGCATCAGAATAAACCACCAGATCTTCGCTTCCATCGGGTAATGACAAAACAGGAGCTTGAGTCAGTCTTGCCTTCAGCTCTTCGAACGCCTTCTCTTGAGCTTGACTCCATACAAACTTCACATCCTTTCGGGTCAACTTAGTTAGTGGAGAAAATCTTAGAGAAGTCTTGGATGAATCTTCTATAGTAGCCCGCCAAGCCCAAGAAACTACGGATCTCGGATGGCGTCTTTGGTGACTTCCATTGCATAACCGCCTCCACCTTCGCCGAGTCCACCATAATCCCGTCGGATTCACCACATGACCCAAAAACTGAACTTCGTGCAACCAGAATGCGCACTTGGAGAATTTAGCATACAATTTCTCCCTTCTCAACGTCTCTAGAACCTCCCGAATGTGACGGCATGCTCAATCTCGCTCTTTGAATAAATCAGGATATCATCAATAAACACAATCACTGATTTATCCAACATAGGCCGACACACACGGTCATCAGATCCATAAAAGCAGCTGGCGCGTTGGTCAAACCAAAGACATGACCAGAAATTCGTAATGACCATAGCGCGTACGGAAAGCTGTTTTAGGGATATCTTGCTCCTTCACCTTCAACTGATGATAACCAGATCGAAGATCTATTCTCGAGAACCAGCTGGCACCCTAAAGCTGATCGAACAAATCATCTATCCTCGGTAAGGGGTATCGGTTCTTCACCGTCAAATTGTTCAGCTCGCGGTAGTCGATGCACATCCTCATACTACCGTCCTTCTTCTTTACAAACAGGACCGGGGCACCCCAAGGAGAGATACTCGGTCTAATGAACCCCTTATCAAGCAGCTCTTGCACTGCTCCATCAACTCTTTCATCTCGGTTGGAGCCAACCGATATGGTGCCTTGGCAACAGGTTGGGCACCCGTATCAGATCAATCTGAAATTCAATCTCTCTGTCAGGTGGCACTCCTGATAAGTCTTCTGGGAACACGTCTGGAAAGTCACACACAAACGGTACATCGGCTAGTTGTGGTGTTGGTGTATCCACATCTTTTACATAGGCCAAGTAAGCACTACATCCACGCCTCATACACTTTCCCGCCACCGCCATTGAGATCACCTTCGGGATCGTAAACCCGATCACCATAAACCGTTACCCAACTTCCGTCAGGCGTTGTCAACCGAACCATCTTCTTGCGACACACAATGTTCGCCTTGAAGTCCGCCAACCAATCCATCCCAAGAACCAAATCGAAACCACCCAAGGTCATCACAAACGGTCTAACAGGAAACTTATGACCCTCAAGTTCCACATCACAATTCTCTATCACCTCAGAAATCCTGGTAGACTTACCTATGGCAGTTTCTACATCAAAGGGCGCATCAACACGCCTACTACTAACAGGCAGCTTAGCACAGAAAGCAGCAGAAATAAAACTCTTACTGGCACCAGAATCAAATAAAACAGAAGCTAAGGTCGGGTTCACTAGAACGTACCGGACACAACGTCAGGTCCGTCCTAGCCTCCTCCTGTGCATGGTGAACGCTCTGGCGCCCGCCCTCGGCCCATCACTTCCGGTCTTCTTCACCCCTGAACCCTCAGTCCTCGACTTCTTATATCTCTGCTCATATGACCAGTCTCCCCACAGTAAAACATTGCCCGACAGGCAATCCTTCGCCATATGCCCTGTCTTCCCACACTTGAAGCACAAGTTTGACCCAAACCTACATTCCCCGCCATTGTCACACCCCCGCTAAAGCGCGGAAACACGGGGTTGCGACGAGACGGGAATCGTCATAACACATGGTAAGCGATAGAGATGCAATAATAAAATGATGACAAGCGTGTCATGACGACACCCGACAACAAGGGACTTGTGTCGTGTATAGTCAATGTTCACGACAACATAGCCATATGCATAACAAGATAAACGATTCACATAATCACATAAAGATGAAATTGTAATGTAAATTCCCACAACCCGGGAACAAGTTTCAAAAGATTGTAATTGTTTACATAGTTCAACATTGTTCAAAATAACTGTTTGCCAAACATGTTTAGTCCAAAAATGCACCCTAGGGTCTCCACTAAGGCAGCACACCTAGAACCTCAGCTAGTTTGATCACCTGAAAGATATGCTCAAAATGGTCAAACAAATTGTTGGTGAGCTCGCAGGTTTAAGTAATAAAAGTGTAAGTGATGCTGTATAAAGTAAATGATATGGAATACCGTGAATACAATTATATACACAAGTAAAATCACATGACATGAGCTTTGCAACCAAACCTAGCGACGTACACAAAGAAATTGTCGGCGTATATTCACCCAAGACCCGTACCTGGCTATTGTTGGTACTAACTAGTATACCAACACGAGGGGGGGGGTGTCAACCCAGTAGTACTACCAATACCTAACCGTCGGTTCCCACACTGGAATTAAATAGTTGCAAAGATAGAACCACACAGCAGACCCAAGCATGTATCAGATAAGTACTGTAACACAGTATCACGTTGATTCCTTGTATGAAAATTGTATGTATGTAGTACAGCATAGAAAACGGGCGAGCATACTTTTCCCCCATGTTTGTAAATGTTTGTAAAATAGTATAAGCATAAAAAGGAGCCACGAAACTCACATGTAAGTGGTAAGTATGAAAGGTCGAGATTCCAACAGTTGAATGCAATGATCGGTCAAACACCTATTGACAGTTATTGTCAAGCATTAATGACATGTATAAAGCGTATAGTAATGTTTGGTCGGTTCGGGTTGTATCGGTTCGGTCGCGGGTGGCACACACACACAAGCGGACACACGTACCAGATCTTATGTAGATCCAAGTACTACGAGTAGTCGTCATTGCTTACGACATCCTTGTAAAGATCTCATTGTTATGAAAGATGACACTTGTTAAGTATTTGTAGTTTCAAATGGGTTGTCGGTAATTGTAAAATGTTAGGTTTATTTCAATTGAAATAGTGTGTGCATGTTGATAGCGTTGTCTTTAATCTTTGGGGTCAAGCAATGACACTTTTACTGATGTTGCCTTATCATCATCAGACGTTCAAGGGAAATTCACACTCATCATCAGTCACACAACAGGACTAGACGCTCGACCCACGTTCCATTCGTACGAATCAACCTTCAATCGTGCGAATTAGCTACTTTCGTGCGATTGAACCTTCATTCGTGCGATTGGACTCGGTCGCACCACACAACACACACATTCGCACGACCCAACTCCATGCGCACGAATCAACCCTCAATCGTGCGAATTAGCTACTTTCGGGCGATTGAACCTTCATTCGTGCGATTGACTCTAGTCGTGCGAAACACGCACAATCGCATACATTCAGTCGGTCACCTGACTCAATCGCACACAAAACACAGTCGCACGACTCAGTCGCACGACTCAGTCGCACGACATGCCTAGTCGCACAACTCAATCGCACGATTGACCTAGACGCATGATTCAGTCGCACGACTCACTCAGTCGCACGCCTCAACGCATACAAACACCCAGTCGCACGACATGCCTAGTCGCACAACTCAGTCGTACGATTGATTTAGACGCATGATTCAGTCGCATGACTCACTCAGTCGCCGGCTCAATCGCATGACAGACCCAGTCGCCTGAACTGCGAAATCGCGACTGGGTCGGGCTGAGCAGCCCCCGAGCTGCTCTAGCGCGGGTTTTATACCACGAGGACCTCCAGAAACACTCAACAAACATACACAAACATGAAACACAAGCAGAAAGACCTCACACGTACCCACTCGACCTCATGTGCTCGGATGAACCCGAGCACCGAACCCTAGAAAACGCAGCAGTAAAACCAAACCAAAAACGGGTTGAACAAGGTCTCTACCTGCTAGGAACGCGTACACACAATGATACCCAAGATTTGGCAGTGAAAACGCGACAAACGTGACGATTTTTGGTGCTAGATCGAGAGAGAAAGTGGAGAAAATGTTGAAGATGAAGAAGATGAAGATGAGGATAAATGGCTGGGAATGGGGTTTATATACCCAGCTCAAGTTTGCAAAATTACAAGTTTAGTCCCTGCACTTAACCCTCGAGTTTCCCAAAATTTGTTTCGGTTGATTACGACCTTAAAATGTCGTTGTATTACGGTTAAAAGCGTGTTTAATGGCATTTGATAGCCTAATATGGTTTTATTAATGACAATGGTCGAAATTAAAAAAATGATATATTTAGTGGTAATGGTGATGAAATTTATAAAAGTTTTATGCTTAACACACGTTATCGAAGGAAGTACAGGCACAAGGGAAAAATAAGCAGACATGATTCCGTAAAGCAGGAGTTCATGAAGAAAAGGAAGATTAATTAAAATATTTCCATGTTATTTATGTCGTTCGACGGACCTTAAGGTGACGGATGTCACAGCCATGCTCCCTTCCACACTTGCCACACCTTTTCGACCCCGCACTTGATGTGACCACACGGCGTTCATCCACCCGTGCCTTTTTGTTACCCATCGGGCATCACTCTGACCAAACCGTTTCCCGTTCCAGTTCCGATCACCACCACCCTTCTTACTTGCTTCAGTCACCACCACCTCCCGCTCGTCATACAGCCTCCCTGCCAAATCAACCGCCGACCTAAACGTGCTTGGCCGGGCGGCGATCATATGCCAGCGAACATCCACCGGTAAACCCTGAATGTACCTCTTGATTTTCCGAGACAGAGGTGTCACCTGATCAGGCACAAGCCGTGCCATTTCATTAAACTTGGTGGTATACTGCTGGTGTGTCATGGTTCCAGCCTCCAACTGCAGAAACTCCCTTTCCAACTTATCCATTTCCCGATGAGGACAAAATTCCTCAATCACCAACCTTCTCAGCTCAGGCCATTTCATTTTCCCAATGGCCCTACTACCCTCAGCTTGGACAATGTTGTCCCACCAGCACAGAGCTGAATCCACAAAAGTGGGTAGCAAACTTCACCTTTTGTCCTCTCGGCACTCGCTGATATCGAGAACAGCTTCCATTTCCCTCACCCACCGGGAGTGGCTGCAGCGGTGTCGTTTCCATCAAAAGTAGGGGGCTTGCATCTCATAAAAGCCCCATAATTACATCCTCGTGCCGTCTCCGGCGCAGGTCTTCTTCTTCCTCTTCATCATCAGATAGAACCGATTCCGGCTCTGGTTGTTCCCGTTCTCCAGAGGATCTGTTTCTTTCTTTCCTTTCCCTTCTCGTACAGCCTTAATAACTTCAGTCACCACAGACGGTAAGATTGTCTGCATGACCTGATGGACTTCTTCTACAACAGCCTCCTTTACTGAGGCTCTCAGATTGGCGCTTTCGTCGCCACCCTCCGGATGGGGGGTCTCTGGTTCTTCATGAACCACCCTCTTAACTCTGGGTCTCCCTCTCTTGGGTCGCGGTTCAGCACCGTGACCTCCACCCCTAGAAGCTTTCGAAGATCTACCTCCGGCCATCACCCGCACACTGAAAGATTCAAACACCAACACAGTCATTCAAGGGAACAGCTCAGTTTATGTCAAGTATAGTAAGTCCCTAATTACAGTGGCCAGTTGTGATTAGCCACTTACTTTACTCTTCATACCCCAAGTATTACCTGTCCTGACTACATCAGTATTTAAATCTACATACAACACAACACATACCATGCGCACATAAAACCGGTTAACTTTACGAAAATACCTGATGGCACGCAGCTACTCAGATTGGCATTCCATTCCCTTTCCGTCCCATTCTCAGTTTAAGATTAGGTTTATTTTGAAAATTTACCCATTTCACTTAAACTTTGGCTCTGATACCAACTTGTAAGGCCCCGTTCCCGGACGCTTACAGCTGGGTTCTCATCGCACATAAAACATATAATACATTTGTGTTTCATAAATCGTAGCGGAAACTAAAACAATCTTTCATTTCCATGTAAATGCTTTTGCAAATTATTACAACATTCATTACAAAATAGCTTGTTTGCATTACAATGCAAAAACATTAATCAAAAGAATGCCATCCCCAAAGAGCTGAGTAGTCACCCGTGCCATCCTCAGCAAACATTACCTGCCAACTGGAAACACATCAAAGTCAGCGTTGCTGAGTGAGTCTAGTTATAAATAAACATACTTTACTTTCACATAAAACCGTTCGTTACTTTTACATGATCACACATCGTACGTACACATAGATAATATCATTATTATCTTCTTCATTCGTTTATTCGTTCTTTCATTACTTTACTTGCGCATCGGACATCATCCATACCATACCATGTGCTACACACCCGGTTAGTCGTAGCTACCGGGCCGAAGTCAACAAATGAACAGCTAAACGTATGCCACGGTACTAGGAGTAACCATCAGTCTTAGCTACTGGGCTGAAGTCAACAATGAACAGCTAAACGTATGCCACAGTACTAGGGGTGAGCGGTAGAGGTTCTACATTAAGGGCAATCACGAAGAAGGCCCCGTCATCCGATGCGTGCAAGACGTTTCATTCGTTCATTAATACATGCATTCATTCATCATGTTCCTCTTTCTTTATCTTTCACTTTACGTACATAATACTTTGTTCATTCATCTAATAGGTAAAGCCATAGGAAAGATATTAAACATCATATTAAGGAACATTAACATGCATCAACATCACTTCGTACAGGGCAACATCATACATACATAACATACAACATCATTATCCTCATCATGCCCAACATGCTTTCCAAGACCTCGATCGTCATCTCACAAACTCTTATGGAACCTTTACAAAACTTACATCTGCACTTTCCCTCGAAAGTCGGAAGTCAATCTACACCTTCCTCAGGTTCAACAGCCCTATTCGGGCGTATGGACACCCTTCAGTCGCATGGCCTCCATGCGACTGAACATCATGCGAATGAACTAATGCGGATGAACACCTATACGACTGGACCTTCAGTCGTGCGAATGGACCTTCAGTCGCATGACCCCATGCGACTGGCCCTTCAATCGTGCGAATGAACCCCATCTCGTGCGAATGGACCCCAATCGCACCCTAATCGGCCGTATGGCCTCCATTCGGCCTCCAGTCAGTCGTCTAGCCCTAACTGATGCAGAATGCAGTTCATCCCGACTGCAGCCGAGGGTTTTCTCGGCCTCCAACTACATCTAAACCATTTTAAGCCTAAATCGACCATCCTACACCTTAGGGATGCATACCATAACATTATTCAAGCACAACCAAGCAAGAAATCAAGCCCCAAACGGGTCCTACACATACATACACGCATACATACGGGTTTTCACCCAAAAACGCGAAAAAGGGTTTTCAGATGTGTTCCAGACCCAAAATCATTCAAAAACATGTAAAAGAGGGGTCCTAGAACTCACATAAACGAGCACAACGACAAGAGCTTCGATTCGGCTTGCTTCACGACAATTTTGGCGACCCGAACCGACTCGAACCAACACTTTTCCTCTTTTTCTCTCTTCTCCCTCTAAGAACCTAAAATGTGGGTGTGTGGGGAGAGTGGGCTGCCCTCTCCCTACTAATATCACCACATTTCCCAACTTTTCTTCGTTGGCGAGTTTGGTCCCTCGACTTTTGGACTTTATTTTCTTTTCTTTCTTCACCGGCTTCAAAATAATAAATATTCGGGTGTTACACTGAACTCTTACTGTGTGTATGAACCCTTATGAGTTAGCCAAAATCGCACGCTGTAGACACACACAGTTGAGGTAACAGCTCTCAATGAGTTGTGAACCTTCCTTCAGTTGCTTGCAAGACTTTTCATTTGTTTGTTCATTATGTTTCACTTTCATTATCTTAAATCATTCACTTCGTTAAGATAATACTTTACTTCATTAATAATACACACCACGTAAAGTCACATCATACATACGTAATAAGAACATAATCATCATATCATACATAAGCATAACATCATCATGCATCAATCATACATCATCATACATACCCATCATATCATCTATGACCTTAAAGTCAACTTACATGAACCCCCGAGAACCTCCCAAGTCAAAGCCTACATAACACTTTCCCCCGAAAATCAGAAAACAAACTATGTTCTTTCGGGCGCATGAGCCCTATTTAGGCGTATGGGCACTATTCAGTCGCATGGCCTTCCAGGCGCATGAGAACTCTTAGGCGTATGGACACTATGGGGCGAATGAGCATTTAGGCGTATGGACAGTCTCCAGACGCATGGACACTAAGGGGCGTATGGACTCTCAGTCGCATAGCCACTAGTCGTATAGCCTCCAGTCGCATAACTTTAGGACCATGTCCTTCAGTCACATGCCTTTCAGCCGTATGGCCTCCAGTCGCATGTCATTCGGTCTCATGGCTTCCAGTCGCATGAGCCCTAGCTGGGTGCAGAATGCAGTCTCTTCGAACCTGAACTACAGATTTCAGCCTCCAGCCCTTTTCTAACCTGTTCTAGGCTTAAACCAACCATCCTAAACCCTAGAAACACAACCACAACATCATTCAAGCATCACAAGCCCAAACACGAGCCCCACCCGGTCGCACACCACACAAACATACACATAAACAGGTTCCACACCCCAACACACCAAAAATGATTTAGGTATATGTTCCAGCCCCAAAAATAAGTCAAAACGTGTAAAAGAGGGGTCCTAGAACTCACATTGACAGCCTCTTCGAGTAGAGCTTCTTACAAATCCGCTTGAGTTCGACTTTTGCACCTTGAATCCTTCAAAAACCCGAAACTTGCCCTTTTCTCCTTTCTCTTTCTCTCTCTAGTCGAATAAAAAGGGGAAGAATGAGGGGAGAATGGACTGCCATGCCCCCTTTACACCCACCCTTCCAAACTTTTCTTCTTTTTGGCAAGATTGGTCTCTCCACTTAGGCTTTTCTTTTTCTTCTTTCTTTGGTTAAATAACCGGGCGTTACAATATGAATGCAATATGAGTATTCTTTTGAATCAATGTTATCTTAATATTCATTTTTAACACTTTTGTGTTTCTTTTTCAGGGAGGGTGTGACGGTTAATAGTCTAAATGTTAATTTTCTTTGAGCTTTCAACCCATTGACTGATATTACCTATTTCATGAAAATCAATTATATCGTGTTTTCAACCCACTGACTGGTATTACCTATTTTCATCAAATCCATGACGTTTTTTTTAATATCATAATGTGTATGATATCACTTGGGACAAGAGGTAGAAATTTCAACGAAGATATACAGATTATGTTAAATGAAGAGAACATACTTATGATAAAAGAAAAGTACTATTGTAGTTAGTATCATGACTTGTAATATACATGAGATTGCCTTTATTATTATAAGGCGATGTTAGTTATTTTCTAGGTTGACCTTTGGTCATTAGGTTTGTTTAGCTTTAGTCTAAAAGATTCATATGATTTCATTTCTTTAATGTTTTCATACTAATAAATAGATTTAATTACATGATTGGTCCATGTGGTATACCCATATTGCAAGATTGGTCCCAACTTTTAAGAAATTACATGATTGGTCCCAACAGTGGATGTCGTTAGCTTTTAAAGTTAATTTTCTTAAAATGATAAGTCTACCCCAACTATATTAATTAATAATTAATTAATTATCATCATCATTCATCATCCTCTAACACCATCATCATCATACATTGCCAGAACCATCACCTGACCCATCATCACCTTTCACCATCACCAACCACCATAGCCAACTTCGACAACTTGACCCGTCATCACCATTCACCATCTACTATCATAGCATCATTCATATCTGCATAACTATCATTATCAAAGCCGGATCCAACCACCACCATTATCACCGTACCACCCTAACCACTTCCTAAACTACTAGTGACCACCATCACACCTAGGAGAGATTATAGTGGCGGTGGCGGTGAAGAACGATGATGGCAGCGATGGAAACTCATGAGAGAGGTAGCACCAGCCATGGTGGCAGTGGTGTGTGCCATCAGTGCCGACGGCTGTGAAGAACGATGGTGCGAAGATGTGACGATACGGTGGTTGTGGAGATAGAGAAGGGTCATGGTTATGGTGGGTTACCTAGATCTAGATGTCATGGTATATGTGTATAAGGGTAGGTGTGCGTCAGCGGCGATGGTTTATCAACAATGCTTCAGTTTGCGCACAGAAGACGATGGATAAAGGATGGGTGGGTCGGGTTTTGAAATATGTTAATTTTGTTATTGTTATTATCATTATCGTTGTTGTTGTTATTATTATATTTAAGGGTATATTTGTCAATTTTACACTCAACTAGAAAAATTTATCAAAAGTTAATGTTAGAAACTAACCGTGTTATTATTTGCTAAAGAATTGAGACCAATATATAATTTATTGAAAGAAAAATTAAAAAGAAACTTTATTGAGTCGGGTCTCTTGAGGAGTGACAATATTCTTAGGCCGGGCATGTTTGTTTGTTTTGGTTGCTATTCAT
This sequence comes from Flaveria trinervia, assembly GCA_025506515.1. Taxonomy (NCBI): domain Eukaryota; kingdom Viridiplantae; phylum Streptophyta; class Magnoliopsida; order Asterales; family Asteraceae; genus Flaveria; species Flaveria trinervia. Next base: position 9,325,356 of record CM046442.1, on the reverse strand, counting down.
AGCTTATAAGTTTCAAAAAGCGGTAGAAATTAAGGAAACATGTTTCTCAATTGGCTAAAAGTTAGTATTTTTATCATCTTGATAAGTGAAGATCAATCGGATGTAATGGAGGAAACATATCACCCATCAGTTGATCACCATACTCACTTCTGGTTTTAGCAACAAAGAGTGAAGATCAATCGGATGTAAGTAAACCTAATTTCTTGATATTGCACCTTAACGAAGCTTAATTTTGATTTGGAGATAAGGGGTTAATAAGTACGTGATTAGAACATGATCATTATTCATCAGTTTCGTAAATGTTTATATGTAAACTTTGAATCATACCTCTGCAGACCCATAGAGATAATGGTATATGTCAAATGTCACAAATTTTCTTGCCAAATGTCACAAATTTTCTCAACAAAATATACACAAATCTGTTTAATTATTAGGTGATGGTGACTTTACAACATTTTATGAAATAAAAAGTTATGCAATTTTCATGAGATAATGGTATATGTCAAACCTAAGAACTATCAGAAGTGCAAAAATCAATTTTGTTATCCAAAGAACATGACTGTTTTACTATATTTTGCACTGCGGTAAACAAATTATGTTCTTACTGCAACAAATTCATGCATGCTCGCAACTTTTGGATGCGAAAATGCATGATCGGAATCAGTGGCGAATCTAGCCCAAAAATTCACGGGTATTCCTTTTTTTGGCGGTACAATCATAAAAAGAAACAAATTCTCTCTGCTTGTAGTGATGCAAGCTGGGTTTTGCTTCCACTTGCAATATTTTTTAGCTGTGTTTAAAGTTTTCTCTGCTTGTATGATGCAAAACCTCTAACCGGATTAGTTATGTTTGAATATATTATACCATTTCAGATTAATAATCATTTTCAGCTTTGTTTAGACCTTATTAAATCGGTTAATTGTTATTGAAGTTGTTTGATGATCCAACAAATTTTCTTGTGGACTATATGTTTGCCACTTGGGTTGGTAGTCTAGTGCTAAGAGTCACAAGACTCTTTAGAAACCACCCAGTTCAAACCCGAGGGGGTTCTAAAATGGGGTATTGCTGTTCAAGAAATATATATATATATATATGTAATCCACATGTTTGATTATTTTCTAAGAACAGAGAAACGTATGGACAAGAAGAGAGACTGTTTTTTTATCATTCTATACACTTGGCCAAAAAGAGTTGATCCAGTTCCATTGTAAGAAACCTAATGATAACATGAGAAACATCTTAGTAAATCTTAAAATTATAATAAATGGTTAATATATCAATCCCAAAAACACCATTTTACTTGCAAACTGATATTGGCATTGGGTTTCCCGGTCTTCTGCTAATCACCCATGTCAAGTGAAAACTTTTCTTGCAGTGACGGTGAATGATACATTTGCATAGACACAATTTTGCTTCCCTTTCAACTTTCAACTGTCAAGATGGATTGGGCATACAGGTTAGCCCTGATGATCATGTGAGTGAATCTTTGCTTCTGGATATCAACAGTTGCCTGCAAACGTTTATATCTTTTTTTCCTATATAATGTTTGCTAACTGCATAGATCAAACCATTACTTCAGTAATAAGAGTCAAGTAATCGATTAACAGACCACAATAAGTAGGAAAAAGAACTTTATACCTTAGGATATGGTGATCTTATATTCTATTCTATTCTATTCTGGGAGTTGATTTGTATACCCCACTGATTGATTTCACACATACCATAATAAGATGTAAAAAGTGCGTTTTGTTGTCTGAGCTCACACTACAAGGAAAAAATATTGTGGTGTGTCGATCAATTAGTGTGTTGTACAAAGCAGTACCGTTATATTTAGATCCTAGCCCGTTATATAGCTAGTGACAGACCAGGAACTTTTCCATTAAAATTTTCTATCCAAGAGGGATTAATATAGTTTATGTCTTAATTATGTAAAATATTTGTCTATATTACAACCTTAACTATGAAAAATAATGACAATAACTTAACAACAACCCCTTCCCTCCCAAAAAATAATATAATATAATGTAAAATACACACACAGACACACACAACTAAATCCATCCTCTAATGAAGCTTAAAAATGGTCTATCTGGTACTGGTATCAACTTCACAAACCAACCAATGGGCCACGATATGGCTGCAACTGCTATGCAAATTCCCCATTGTTCCCAATTCAATTTCTCTGTATCTGCAAAATCTTTCAGGAACTCCACCATCACTATCTGCAGAACAACTGTCACGCCGATAATCCCAATAAACAATCGGTTCTTGTGAAGGCCTTGAAACACATTTCTCTTCTCCAGCTTCCTTGAGTTGAATTCGTTGAACACTTGGCAGAAAACAAATGTGTTGAAGATAATAGTGTTCTTCACTCTCTCATCTACGTTGAATAGCGATTTACCTCTGAACTGGAACGTCAACAGAATGGTTATCTGGTATAAAGATTGTGCCAATAGGTTCCTCCACATAACATTTGTTATAAGGGGTGCAACCCGACCCACTGGCGGCTGATCCATCAGTTCTTTAGTGGGTCGTTCAGTAGCAAGTGCTAGAGCACCTAAAGTGTCCATAATCAGGTTGACCCATAATAGTTGAACTGCGGTTAAGGGAACATCACCAGCAGAAACAGCTGCAATGAAGTTGATCACAAGAGCTGCAACATTTACCGTAAGTTGAAACTGAATGAACTTTTGGATGTTGTTATACACACACCGGCCCCACCTTAACACAGTGGCAACAGAAGCGAAGTCGTCATCTAAAATGACGATATCCGAGCTCTCTTTAGCCACCTCGGTCCCTTGAATCCCCATTGAAAGTCCAATATCGGCTTCTTTTAGAGCTGGTGCATCGTTTGTACCATCACCTGTGACTGCAACCACATGACCTTTCTTTTTTAAGCATTGAACCATTAAGAGCTTGTCAAATGGAGACGATCTCGCCATAACTTTGATGCTATCTACTTTGTCCATTCTTTCGTCTTCGGTGAAATTACGAAATTGTTCACCTTCTACTACTTCTTCTTTGCTGACTTGTTGACCGGGTTTAAGTATCCCACATTCTGTAGCTATGGCTTTTGCTGTGAAAACATTGTCTCCGGTTATCATCTTAATCTCTACCCCTGCAGACCTGCATGCGTCAATGACTCTTTTGCCCCTGGTCTACACGGGTCCTTGATCCCGACTATACCAAGCAAAGTCAACCCTTCTTCACTCAGTGTATCAGCTTCCTTATGAGCAAAAGCAATGCACCTGAGGCTACTTGCAGCCATTCCTTGAATTATCTTCTCAAATTGCATCTTCTCTTCATGATTTATCGGCCTTTTGATCGCGTCTTTCTGATAGTAACTTGAACACATCTTTAGTACCATCTCAGCTGCTCCTTTCCAGTGGACATGTATGGTGTTATCTTCCTTGTTCATAACAGTAACCCCGCTTCGTTTCTTCTCGGAATTGAAGGTTTCCACATGAAGAATGGTAGAATCTTGTTTCAGTTTCTCCATATCCATACCTAAATTTGTTACAGCCCATGAAAGTATTGCTTTTTCTGTAGGACTTCCTGAATATTCCACTGTTTTTTCGGTTCCTGAAACAGAACTGTAAACACTACCAGTAGTGTTTAACCCGACTCCTTGATGATAAAGTTCAAGGCTTTCCGTTAATCACACCGGAAGAACGAGAATCGCCTTCAAGGAGATCAAAACCAAGCCAAAATTTTGTAACTTTCATTTGGTTCATGGTTAAAGTCCCAGTTTTATCAGTACATATAACAGTGGCAGAGCCCATAGTTTCACAGGCGGACAACTTCCTAACCATGGCTTGATCAGCCATCATTCTCTTCATAGAATAAGCAAGCGTGAGTGTGACCGCCAGCGGTAAACCTTCCGGTATCGCCACCACGACAATGGTTACCGCCACCGCGAATATACGTGTCACCGAGTTAAGTATCTCGTTTGTATCAGTGTGTTTCCCGTTGTACTCACGTCTCCCGTCTTCGTCCTCCGTGTTTCCAGTAAAGTAACGTATTAACATAACTACAAGAACAAGAAAAGCAACTGCAAGACCGACTTTCCCGATCGATGAAGTTAGTTTATTGAGACGAGATTGTAGTGGTGTTTGTTCGTCAGTGTCACTCGTTATCGAGCTCATCATCTTCCCCCACGCGGTGTTCATCCCGACTGATATCACGAGCATTCGACCATGCCCATCAGCCACTTTCGAACCCGAGAATAAAAACGGATGCCTGATGGCATCCACATCTATATGATCACTCTCACCCGTCATACTCGATTCATCAACTAGCAAAGAATGCCCATCTATGAACAACCCGTCTGCAGGCACTTGATCTCCGATATTAAGAACTACGACGTCGCCAACCACGACGTCGAAAATGGAAATCTTCTGCCTCCTTCCTTCTCGTATAACGTCTACTTTTATATCGTTGCTTATTTTCGACAAACGATCAAACTGTTTTTCTTGTCTAAAGTTACTAACCGCAGACACGACAATAACTAAAATAACCGCCACGAAGATACTACCGCCTTCGTACCACCCTTCTTTAGCTCCCTCTTCCTTAATACCAAAGCCTAAAGAAAGGACGGCACACGCGAGTAGTATCACAATGGTGGTGTCCTTAAACGCCTCCATCACGAAGTAAACCAACCCTTTCATGGGCGGTTTCTTGTACGTGTTGGGACCAAACATGTTCTTCCTTTCCTCGATGTCGCGGGCGACAATGCCACTTTCGAGAGTGGTATTTAGCGTTTTAGCTAAGCCCGCGACACCATTAAACTTATGAATGACTTCAATGTCTTTGCTTTGGACCAGACTGGCGAGGCCAGCCTGGTCAACTCCCGAAAACCGATGACTATCGTCATCGGGTTCGGGAGGTTGCAGGGTGATTTTAAGAGCGGTGTAGGACGGTGACGCGACTATCTCGGAAACCGCGAACCGGGCTGGTTTGTTGGAGACTTTTGCAAAGGATAACATAGTGTTTGAGAAGTAGATAGAGAAGTAAGCTAGACGCCATCTTTTCTGAGCTTTGGTGAGTGTTAATGTGCTAATGTTATATACCAATGCACTAATTTCACTAACCATTTTGGCAATATTTTCAATGGCAGATGGATCGGAAAGATTGTCATTCTGGATGCTTGCAGATGACATCTTCTTATACAAGAAGCCATGTTGAGGTTTACGAAATTGCCAGGAAGATGCATGCCTCTCGGGTCGAGTTATTTAAACGAAGAATATATGTTCAATATATACTTTGTTATTTAACTTGAAATTGGTATATAATTATTATTTTAAAATTGACAACTGTTATGCTAATCCTAATTTCCATGAAAACGACAGGTTTTGGTATATTAAAAGCTCCTCAACTTGTTAAAAAAAAACACAAGAAGTCACTAAACCGATTTTTATATATTTAATTGATTTTGAATTTACTAATGACTTGTTAACTCTTCAACCGATCAATATAGGATCGGTGTCATTCAGTTTTGCAAAATGTTAAGAGTTTTATTTTATGGGCGGGTAATGAAGCAACTGGTAATGTTGTTGCTTTGTGATCTTGAGGTCATGAGTTCTAGTCGTAGAAAACAACCTATTGTATAAAAATGCATTTTAGACAAGAGTAAGGACTTTAGTATGCAATATTAGCCGGTGAGTTTTACGTGTATGTTTTATAAGTTGGAAGACTTTAATGCATAAGAACTAACTTTAGTAAAACCTTGTATTACACGGGTTAAATAAAAAATATTTTAAATAGATTGAATTTATTAATTATAAGATGATATTCAAATACAAGTATGATTGAAATCTTCCTTATTATAAATAAAATAAAAATTTTGTTTATAAAACGAATGTTTAAAAAACTATCATTTTTAAAAACTTTTTATTATAACTCTCAATTTTAATTTGTTTTATAAAAATCAATTTTTTAAAAAAAATATCAATTTTAAAATATTCTGTATTTTAAAAAAATGATGTTTTATAAAATTTTATTTATTTAGAAATAACATTAATAAAAATATTTTTTTATTAATTTATAAAAAGCAATTTTTATCTTAAAAAGAATAAAATAACACTATTAGTAATTAATTTGATCATTTAATAGGACACAAAAACGGGAAAGATTTGATTAGGAGGAATATAATGGCATCACTTGTCTGTCCGAATTATCTTTTTATTAAAGTAGTAAGATTGATTTAAAAAACCTTTTGTGAAAAGTAATAAGATAAAGTAGTTTGTGCTTTTTTTTATTAATCTAATAGACAAGTATCACATAGACATTAGTCCGGTATAAAACTCGAACTATCAACCAGAGAAGAACGTTGTTTTTCTGCACACCTTCATATCGATTAGTTTTGTGGCTTTTAAATTTTCTGTGTTTGGTTACAAAGAGGTGTGTAAATTGATGTAATTAAGACGTATAAATATAGGGAGGGCTCGGGTTGAAGTTTCAATTTGAATAAAAATATTTAAAGTTGAGTCATGAGTATTTGTTAGTTGTGGGTGTAATCCAAACTAAGAAATTAATAATGAGATCGGTCAATATAACACATATCATTCAAAGTAATATCGTATAGTTAAAAAAGTTATTCAGAATAACTTGAGTGTGAAGTAATCTATATGAAGAACATTGACTTTAAGGGAATTTCCCAATAGTTGGGAATTAATAAGGCGGCGCCTACTTTCACACTACCCTTTGAATTGGTGTGATAAGTTTTAGTGACAAGCACGCCTTTGATGACGTGGTTTACTTAAGAAAAAAGAAAAACTAATTGCAAAAAAGAAACTAGTTGTGTTTGTTTTTTTTTCTGTTTTTCATACAAGTTTGATGCAAAATTGATAAAGTGTACCGCAATCAAACTCAAATTCTTATGCCTTGAAATTTTTAGAAGTGTAATATGTTAATTACGTATGGTTAATGACGTTAGGTTTGTTAGTACGGCAGCCGTTGGGGTAGGTGCCCAAATGGTGTAGATGTTTTAGATGGGTTTGGTAACATAAAAAAAGTTCATATAAAAGAAGAATCAATAAGTATGGACATAAAAAATTACTTATTTCTTTCTCTTTTTAAAATAAAATTAAATAAATTTGTTAACTTTTTTGTTTTACTTTTTAGCTTTAATTTGATTTTCTTAATCTCTATTTTGAATTTTTTAAAACTTTAACTTTAGATTTTTTTAACTTTTTTATTTTTAAATTTTTTTAAACTTTAGTCATTATTTTGATATTTTATTAATTTGGCAAACTTTAGTTTGTTTTTCATATTTATATTTATATTAACGTTGTGGATTAAATTTGCAATTATCTCACAAATGTTTGAACTAAAGTAGAAAATTTTAAAATTAAAGACTAGTCTTAATATGGTTAAACCATTAAGACTGTTTGTGTAATTTTCTCTAAATTGGAGTTAAACTTATTTCTTTTTATTAAACATAAGTACTGAATGAAAATAAAAGATATTATTAAAGGTGAATTGCAAACTTGAGGGTGTGTTGGGTGTGCGATCACACCACTATCGGTCGCCCACGCCACGGTTCCCCATCAATTTACGGCATGTCCACGCCGTTTGTCTCGCCCCAACTTCCAAATATGTGATCGTTGCTACGGTAAGAAATAGAGTCGTTGGTTCCCCCACCCAAAACGACTATATCAACCGTTTAAAAAAACTTTCTTAGACTATAAACACTAAGTAATACCTCAAAATTTTTACATAGTTCTCAAACACTACTCATTTACTCTTTCAAATACATACAATATGCATTCCAACAAAAAAGAATCCGCAACATCTCGAGTCCAAATCACCAAAAAACATAGACTGAATGTGTGTTCGGTTCCAAGTGAACCGACACCTTCTACCCACCAGTTTAACCCACCACTACCACATACAACGAATTTGTTTCAAAACCCTTACGAATCTCCCCAACCATTGGTTTACCGTCCAACTATGCCCAAATATTAACCATCACAAATTTCTTATTACTATAACATCCTAAATTTGTTCCAAAACCTACCTCAGCATGTACAAGAAGAAGAACATAGCGAATCCTTTTGATGATCTTCAAGTTTACGAACATGAAGATGGAGAGATTCATGTGGAAGAAACACCCTCACAAAGTCTAAGTCGAAAGGTAAATCGACAACCTGGGTTACTAACAAGCCTTGAGATGAAATGATAAGGTATTGGCAAAGAGTTGGATATATGTATCTGAACACCCTAGAGTTGGAGATCACCAGAATAGCGATTCGTTTTGAAAGAAAGTGTTTCGACACGTTAGCGCCACTATTCGTGGCACATGATCCAGTTGTCGAGACTCGAACAGAAACAAGTTTATATATCGGTATTAGCTACCTTTATTGCGTAAGGGTAAGTTAGTCGTCTCAATAGGAAATATGTGGAAAATGTTTAATAATATGACTCGATTACTTAAAGACACAAACTTTATAATTAAAAATTGAAACTTTGCATGAAATTAAGAACACAATTCCTAAAAGCAAAAAACTTTGAAACAAATTTACTTAAATAATGAAAAATAGCCACTTTCAGGTTTTAATTCTGCAAGATCACCAATCGATATGTTTAACCTAGGGTTTGTAAGAACGTAACTTCAAGATTTTAAATTTTGATTAAAGTGATAACCAAACAACAATCTTATAAGATTCGTTCGTTTATAAGATTACCAATTTACTCATATCAAGTTGTTTACCTTTCTTAATGATCTCATGATTCAAGAAAACCAAAAACTGATAATCAAGCATACAACTTTATTTAAAAGTAAATCTTTAAAATTAATCAAAACATAAAACTTCATTCAATCTTTCAATGTTCATTACAAGAAACCTAATCAAAACATACCAAATTTTCACTTGACAAGAACCGTATTCCTAGAAGTAATCATGAAAGGCCTAGCCACTAATCATCTTCATTAAATCTTTAATCTTGATTTGAACGATGATCAACGATGATGTGGAAGATGTTAGGAAGCTTGAAAGCACCCAAAATCTCCTTGAATATGTAAGATTTTTTGTAGGGAAAGTTGTAGATCGAATTGGGATTGATTTGGTTTAAATAAAGTTGTAAATTCCACAAATCCAGAGTTTGTTCAGCTACTGCCGTATCATACTTCGCCCTCAGCATTCATACACCAAACTTTTTGGAATTTTGATCGAATACACCAACAAATACGCCGCCCGGTGTATGATACGCAATACCCCGCGTATCATACGTCGACCTACCTTCAAAAGTGCATTTTGTAACTTTTGATATTCACATCTTCAGTCCCTTTAGTTTCGTGTTTTGCTTTGTTTGCCTCAAATTATGTCCTTTTGAACTCCAAACACCTATGATACAACACATAAACGAAGTCAACTTGTTCCACAATAAACACAATATAAAATCAAGCATTTAAATTAATTAAACATTAAAATATTGACTCGTGATCAGCACAAACCGAACCATTGATCAACTTAACTCAAGTAGGGGGGGGGGGGATGAATCAGACAATTAGTCGTTTTGATGAGATATATATCTAAGCGGTAAATTTATTACTTTTAGTTTTATGCATTTACATGTAATTTTTATATGATAATTTGTGTAATAGAAATTTTTTGTTACACAACGTTGGATGAGTGGAAGCAACGATGATGATACTATTCTAAAAGCCTTAACCGAATAAAAAAATCAACGCATGTAAGGTGTAAGAACCATGCCAAATGGGAGTCAATGGAGGTTTTGGCTGCAGAGTCTGGTACTCAAACAACAAAGAGGACTAAAACTTTGGAATCGAACCTACACATCAGCTCACATGATCTTGTTACAAGCCCCCTCCTCGACACGCCACATCAACCGCTCAAGAGTCCAAGGCAAAACAATGGGAGAGTTTTCTACGAGCAAAAAAACGTTAAATGAGGCCATTAGCAACAATAAAGTGACGCATGAGAAAGAAACAGAGCTAAAAAGAGAACGAGAAGTGCTTCGTATGAAACTAACTGAATCAAAATTGGCCTTACTCGACTTACAATGAGAGACGTTGTTGCGCAAAATGTGAGGCCAGTACATGGAGATTTTTCTTAAACTGCATGACGATGTTCCCGAGCCGATTTTGAAAAACGTCCTTGAACGCAAACGTGAAATTATACAGATATGTGGTTCGGAGTTTGACTTGTAGATTTTTAGTTTTAATTTTCTAATTATTTTTTTAATATTTTACTTTTATGTATTTTTAATGTAGATTTTTAATTTTAATTTATAATTTATTTATTTTTATGAAGTCATTTAAAAAATAAAATTTATGACAAGAAATGACATGAGTGTCCTCTCATCCTTTAAAAATATGTAGTGTGACACAACATCACATAGTTTCTAATATAAATTGTCAAATTTTACTTGATGCATAACCCCATAGTTTCTAATATAAATTGTCAAATTTTACTTGATGCATAAGCACGGAATCATGGTCCACACCTCCTCACGCCCCGTGGACGGGGGGCGGTATTCCTTGCATCGAAAATACTTACATTACCAAATTTACAAAACAATAATTAAATAAATAAATAATAAAACCTATTTTGATGCAAAAATCTTAGCCAGTTATTTAACATTACACTTTTACCGCGTCTAATTATTTATAAAACTAAGGGTCTTTTTGGTATAGGGTAATAAAATGGACGAATAAATGAAATAAATGAGGCAATAGAATGGGCGAGAAAATTAAATGAATCATTACATTCTATTGTTATGTTTGGTTACTCTTTAAAAATAAATTAATCCTTATTTTGTGTTGTTTATTAGTTATGAAATAACGAATCAATAAAATGTAAAAGTGATTATGATGGTGATTACGAGTGGTGGTGGTGGCCGGTGGTGGTTTCCGACGCCGGTGGTAGCCCGAGGGTGGTTTCCGGCGGCGCTGGGGCAGCAATGGTTTTCGGATGCGACGGCGGTTTCCGGAGGCGGCCAACGGTGGTTTCCGGAGGCGGAGGTGGCTAGCGGTGGTTTCCGGAGGCGGCGGTGGCCAACGGTGGTTTCCGGAGGCGGCGGTGGCCAGCGGTGGTTTCTGAAGGCGGAGGTGGCCGACGGTGATTTCTGGAGGCGGCAGCGGTGGACGACGGTGGTTTCCGGACACAGCGGCGGGTGAGGTTTTCGAAGGTGGCGACGGCGGCGGTTCCCGGTGACGGCGGTGGCCTTTGGTGGTTTTCGGCAGCTGCGGGCTCCAGTGGTAAGAAATGAATTTTTATTATTTCAGTGGTATCAGTCATAACTATATTAATTACACAATTTCAAAAAAATGACGAAGACGAACTAATCACTTATTTTAATTGCCCCAGTTGGAAAAGACACTTGCATTTTAACGTTTTTCCAAAGAGAACGCATGCACCTAACTTTATTTTGTCCCTAACTTTTTTTTATTTTTTAAGTTCTTGTTGGTATGTTGTTTCACAACCCCAAACAAAAAATTTATATTACCGAATTAAAATTTAACACTGATGAAAAGTGAGGGTTGACCCCGCTATCCTCCACTAGTCTTTGGGAGTCAAATCCATGTTGAACGATGAGTTTGGTGTGGTAGAGGGTTTGTTTATGTGTGGCTAGTGCGAGGTGCATATCATTAGTTTACAAGTAAAAGTTTTAACAATTAAAGAAGCATGTTTTTTATTTGTAAAATTTTAATATGAGCTCTTGTTTTTTCTTTCTTTTCTACTTCTATTAAGCATAGTGGTGGGTCTAGAAATTTGTTTATCCGGGGGCGTTCTTTTTCCAATTTTCTAATAGATGTGTATATCTCAACTCAATGATAGAAATTTTAGTTTGGGTTGGATCAGGTCATAAAAGCACAAATTACAATCACATGATAAGACATTTCACAAAGATAAGATTTTGTTAGAAATTAAAACACATTATATTTTATAATTGTTGTTTATGTGTATTCATCTATTGAAAAATATCCATTACATTATCAATCGAAACATTCTTAAAAACATCTTTCTTAATGTAGCAAATACAAGTATTGTTTAACGTATTCTTCTAAAAAATTAAAGATAATTAAGAAATGTTAATAGATTAATAAAATATATGTTAGGTGTTTAGTTCAAAAAATGAACTTAGAGATTTTATACAAAATAAATCTACCGGTGATTATTCTGATATTACTTTTCTTAACTAGATGAGCTATTATTTTTTATTTTAAGTGGGTTAAACATTCCAATAAATATGGGGTTTAGGGGTCGTAAATTTTTTATAGGGGTTAGTATTAAAAAATACACGGGGTCAGTATTAAAAAATAAACGGGGTCAATAAAAAATCGTCAATACACGTTACACATAAGGGGAAATCTGCAGATTCGATTGATCCCTTCCCACTGCCCATGATTAAGCATAGATATGAGAGCTAACATTATGTATTTAAGTAACATGTAAATATGTCACAATTTATGATAATAAATAGAGTTAATTACATGACATTGTTAACCATTAACCGTTTACTCTTTGGCATAAATGACGTTAACATTTTACGTTATATTCTTAAATACAAATACAATAAAAAAGTTTTGTTTTAAAGAAATATTGTAGGACCCAATCTCTCTCCCCACCCCTACTGGACTCATGTGTGTGTTGCGAGGTTCACGAGCCACCTCTTTGCATTATATTTTGACCACCGTCACAACACCATCTCCAACGCCACATCGTATTCTGATCAAGCTCGACCATGACCACGTTGCTTCCACAATCAAAACTATTA